>QEOT01009391.1:13404-81801 GCA_003123785.1 Pterocarya stenoptera
GTAAAAATAGGGGTCTTCGATTCTTTATGCAGGTGGCTTCCGGCCTCACGTGGGCTAGGCACAGAGGTGAAGGGCAGAGGTTTAAGTGGCTGATGGTTGAGGTGAGTAAAAGAGAAGGGGGTATGGCTGGCTTTCATCGAGTGCCTCTCAGTGGGTCGGTCTGTGTGTTGCGCTGTTGTGGTGGTTTATAGAGGGTGGTAGTGGGTTTATTTTGGGTGATGCTAGGGCAGCGCGTTGGAGGAGTTCTTGGTTGTATCGAGGCTGAGCAGCTGAAGGGGGTTGCAAAGTGGTGGCTGGAGACTTTGAAAGTGGGTCTCCAAATTGCACATTGCGGCAAAAGTTCTCCATGTAAAAACAAAAACTTTATGTTATGGTTGCGATGGAGGTGGTGGCGCTACGGTGGAGGTGAATGGGTGTAGCGGCACCACAGGGCACAGTGACTGCGTGGAGGCTACTGTGGTTGGCTTACTGGTTTGGGTGTTTCCGTGCAGTGGATGTACACAGGTTGGACCCATTCGTGGCAATAGCTGGGGGATCTCTGCACGTTGGGTGGTTTTCGTTTGGGGCTGTTGTGCTGTGAGGTGGTTTGTGGAGGTGCAGTAGGCTAGTGGCCACCCTAGCAGTTGCTTAGTTTCTCCTTTTCTGTTTCTACATAAATGGGGCATTGTACGTGGTTATACTTGTGTGTATTCTAACGTGTGGGTATATAAAGTTGCTACTGAAAACCCTAGTGGAAGGTGCTGTGAATGTAGTGGAGAATGGAACATGCATGATGTGGTGAACATGGAAAACGGACGTGATGACACCGTGTGTGAAAAGGAGCCTGTGGGGGCTGTCCGTGAATGTAACATGTAAATATAAAGTGTTGTTTATCCTAGTGGAAACAAACGTGCATGTAGAAGAAAACGGACATGCATGCCATGGGGGCCAATACCATATCTCATTGGCTTGTCTTTTGGCCCATTTCAAATATTTGGCCATGTTTCGTTGTGAAAAATATAAATAAATGGCTCTTCCCTAAGTTTTAGGCCTCGNACCCATAACTAGTATATATAAAAAAATAATACTCAAAAATTAACTGGGCTCTTCATACGTATAAATCCAAAAATAAAAATTTTAGAAAACGACTTGTTGCTGAACCCAGGTGTTACAGGTACAATGGCAAGGGGCTGATGCAGAAGAAGCCACTTGGGAACCTTATTGGTAGCTTAAGCAAAAATTTCCCCACCTTGTGGGCAATGTGATTTAAAGGGGACGGGTGTGTCATGTGGTAGGAAGCAATGGCAGAAGGGAAGTAGTGATTGAAAGGGAGTTGGTCTGCTGATGTGATCGTGAGAAGAAATGCAAGGGAAGGATGGTAGTTTAGTTTGTTAAAAGTGGAAGTGCTACGGCGTCGTATGGAATGTTGTCGTTTTAATAAGAGTTTGCTGTCATGTAAGTAGAATAAGTGATACGATGTTCTTCAATGTAATTTCAGTAGGCATCTTTAATATGATACAATGTCGTATAGATATGAAGAATGTATAAAAGCAGAACTGAAGAAGGGGAATAACAATGAAGATTACACAATTCAATTCTCTCTCTCAATTCTCTCTATTTTTTTCTCTTCCTCTCATCTTCTTGGAGGCTGACTATCTCGAATACAATCACTGGTAAGAAGAGTGCATTACAGTTTGATGCCAAATGGATGATTGACTTAATTTGTTATCCTCGATGTGTATACCCAATAGGGCATGATTAAGGGAGTACTTTTTTTGTATGAGAGAGGATGGCTTAGTGGGTGGAAACCTGACAACGTTACATTCTCCGTATTGGAAAGGATTTGTGATACATATGAGGATTATGGTGCTATTAATCATTGATGAATACTATACATCAGCAACTATTCACCTCCACACCTCACATCTGATAGCTTTTTTTTTTTTTTTCATAGGGTGTGGGATATTGTTTTTCATAGGGTGTGAGGTATGAGGTAGTGAATACTGACTGATGAGAAAAAATTTTCTTGATCATTTATTTTCAAAATATGGGATTTCTTGGCGTACAACCTTATATAGTCATGTTCAATATATTGTCTTCTTTTTTATTTATTTATTTATTTTTTTTATAATAGCGGATCTCGTTCCATTCATTAAAGAGAACATACAAAGTTGACTTAAAGATAAGTCAATTACAAACGTTAATAGCTCCCCAGCACACTTCCGTGACTGGCATGGTCTAGCTCAGATAGCACATCTTTAAAGACCTAAGTCTAAGAGATAGCACACCTCTGCACATGACAGAGGTTACAGTACCCAACCAACAAAACTCCATACCCGAATAATCGGGATATAGAGGAGGAACACCCCAACCTCTCCGCCTACGTGGAGGGGGGAAACTCCATTCGGACCTAGTCCGAATGACATTACATTTTTGGGTTTTTATTATCTGGAAAATAAAGACAAGACATTAAAATAAATTACATTGTGAAAACACTGTAAAGCAGAAAAACAGTGCACAAAAAGGCTGTTGGAGGGAAAACCGAGGGTCGAGCTTCGGAGATCCAGAGGCGCCGGTTCAGGAACGGCCGCGTGTTGCAGCGGCAGAAGGTTCCCTGGTGGCACGTGAAAGTCATGCGCAGGCGGACTCTGAATCTTCGTCCCGCGCTTGCGGGCTACACGCCGCTTTGGTAGAAGCCGCATTTGGAGGTTTTGCAGATCGGCAGCAGGGCAAACTCCTGGTGGGGTGCGTGTTGGCTGTTGGGTGCCGGAAGGTCTCGAATGGCGATTCTCCCTCTATTTGGCCTCAAAAGAAACACAATAATAAAACTAAACACACCACAGAAGAGAAACAGAGAGGTGGAAGGAAAGGGGTGAGGGGGAGGAGCCTAAGCTCCCATTCCCTCTTGGCTGATCTTGAAGTTGGGAGAGTTTATAGAGAGAGCGTTCGGGAGCGTTCGGGAGAGCGTCATATATTGTTAAAGACTTGAAGCATATTTTTATGAAACTACAGTCGAAACTTGTAGACCCTTTTATAATTGCTTGATAAATGCTGAAGTAGAAAGCGCCATGAGTGCTCATGGGTTACTCAAACTTGGGAACCCTATATGTCTTGCATGACCTTGATTTACACGAGGTTGTAAATAAGTGGTGTCTAGATGTTAGGTCCCTATTTGTTGTTGCAGCTTAAACTACACTAAAAGCATGAAATATGAGTGTAAAGTTAAAAAATGTTTAGCGCAAGATGGCCTTACCAGAGTTATTTTCAACTCAAGCTAGTACAAGATCGCACAAACCGTAACATGATGAGTTAATGAAAGGTTGTGGATTTTTTTAGTCTAACGAATGATGAAGATATTGAGTTTGTCGAGGATTTATTAAAAAGCTCCTAACAATGAGTTTGTCGAACTAAAGTATATATACATATGAATTATTCCAATTAAGTTTAGTATGAAGTATGTTCTCTGTACCAGTTTGATCCATATGACACAGATGTGTCATTTCACACAAGGTTCTCTATAAAGATATACTAAATAAGGAAATGCATTAAATATTTTTGGGAAGTAGTTTGTCGAATTTTAGAGTCATTCAATCTCAATTATTAAAATGATACTTATTTTTATGGAGGCAATACCAAACTCCCAACAATCGAGGTGGATAACGACTGCAAGAACAAGGTCAATTTCGTCCTTCTATCCCAATCTATCATCATGTTCCTCAGGGTTTGTTTGGACACTTAAAATATCTTAAAATATCTTTGAATAGTGGTGAAATGGTTTGAGTTAAAATGTTTAATTAGATTTTAGGAAATAAGAGAGAAAAAGTTGAATAAAAACATTATAAAGTTAAAAAACTGTTTGAATATTATTTTTTGATATTATTTTTGTTTTGAAATTTGAAAAAGTTGTAATTGGTTTTTATCTTTTGTTTGAGACTTTGGAAAAGTTGTAATGATTGGATGAAAAAATTGAAAATTGAAAATCTGAAATTGAAAAGTGTTTTGTGTTTGAATGATATTTAAGAATGAAATATCTGAGAATACTTGTATTCCTAAAGAAGGCCTCAATCTAGTTAGTTTGGGGTACTATTATAACAACAAGCATCTTTGGAAGAGTCTCTTAAAGTATTCTTACAATTCACTAATCAAATCATTCAGAAAAAAACAAATCCACTCAAGTGAATACTCAAGCCATTTCAAGATTGAAAATATACTTTTGATACTTGACAATTAGAACATGATAGGAAGCACATTTGTTCCTCAATTAGATCAAGACAAATAATATATGAAATTGTATTCTACAATGTCAAAATGAAGATTTTGGGATTTGGTAGACAATTTCAGCTCATGGAGGACTTTTTCCCTAAGATGATTAGCAATGGGATTGAACTTGATAACACCACAAAGTCCACCATCATAAATTATGCAGAAAAGTACAAAAGTTTTGATAGATTTATAGAGATGTTTGAGAGGATGCACAAAACTAATATGATGCTTGATGAGGTACTTACTCCGGTATCCTTGATGTGTTTACTAAATTGGGTAGGTTTTTGGAAGTGTTAGGTTTTATAGCAGGGAGTGGGTAGAAACCCGAATACATTACATTCTACATATTGGGAAGGATCTTTGGTGTATATGGAGGCTATGATAGTCATAATTATGTGTTGCAAAAGATGAGGTCTCATGGTGTGCAACTTAATTAATTCATGTACAATACATTTTTGAAGTCATAAGGCCGGGAAGCTTAGTTTGGCTAAATGATTATTCAAGAAAATGGATGGATTCAGATTAATTTTGGATGAGAAAAGGTTACTCGTGCTTGTTGAGATTTATGGCAAGGAGAGTCCGGTTTGAGATGCTTTAGAATTGTTGGCAAAGGAGGATGAACAGGTAGATTATAGATTTGGTTTTGTATATTATATTAATTATTGTACATGTGTGCAGACTTTGCATTGGATGAAGAAGTTCAAAGGATATTAAGTGTCTAGAGAATTATTGATCTGATAGTTGAAACCACACAACAATGTTCAACGTATTTGTAATGGAAGAGAAGTTGACAAAGTAGTTTAATTGTTTGAAGAAATATCTAAGTTTGGCGTTGAGCTCAATATGATGGTCTACACTTGTCTGATTTGGTGTTTGGGAAAGACCATGTAAGGGGTTCCCCCCCCCCCCCCCCCCCCGGGCCGCTTCTCTCTCTCCCCCTTTTAGTGGGCCTGAAAGGAGCAACTAAGTGAATAAGAAACGAAGATCTAGCCCATAACAAATAGGCCACTCGGCTTAGCCCACAGGTAGACTCCCTTGGACGCAACCCCATGTGGGAGCATACTGCAGAGGGGATGGGACTCGCCGTCCTGGAGATTCCTCGAACAACGTCCAACCCTTGAGTACCTGTCCACATAAACGAGCGGGAAGTAAGGGAGACCCTCAATCCTCTGACAAGGTGACATTGACAGACCATCGAGGACACCAGCAGGGTAAGGAAAATCGGGGAACCACACAATATTAATGGCACCACTACTAGAGCTACATGCTACATTAATGACGCCGTCGCAGAAGCACGTCGTATTAAAGAACTTTGACAAAAGGAACAATAAAGAGGGCATGAACTCCACGGAGGCAGGCATGATCTGTCCTCCCCAAGCTCCAGGTATAAATAGCAATTTCCAAGTACGAGAAAGCTCTTTGGTCTATAGACTCTCTCATTATTTACAAACTTCCAAAATACTCTATTAACTTTGACATCAAAGACTCCCCGGCCCCAAGCTACCCTCTCTCAGTTTCTTTCTTTTTCGTTTATGCAGGCCCAGTTCTGAAGACCCAAATTGCTGAAACTTGGTCCAAAGGCGTATGAAACACGACGTCAATAATGGTGCCGTTTGTGGGCTCTTTGTAGATCTTGTGTGTACTTCTTATGCCTACGACAACCCGTTTTGAACAACTTAGAAGGGACATAGAGGAAGTTTCCATGGAGGCAAGGCTAAAAGCTATGGAGGACTGGGCAACAAAGTTGACCAACGAGGTGCAAAAACTTCACAAGGAGAATGAGGAGCTTAGGAAACCTCAACAAGGGCAAAACAAAGACGTGGGGCCCAATAATAGCAAGTACATGAGGTCCTGAAACATGGGAGCTGGAGCGAATGTGGAGGAGGAGAGGAAGAACATGCAGGACGAGCTCTGCAATCTCAAAGGGAAATACAAAGAGATTGAAAGGAAAGTGGGCATGTCATTGTCGGTGGACCAAATGCTCACGAGCATTGGTCTACCCTACACGGAAGAAGTGATGGTTGTGCCCTTGCCACCAAAGTTCAGGATCTCCACCATGGAGATGTACGATGGAGGGAGGGAACCCTTGAGCACTTGGAAACCTTAGGGCTCACATGACGTTGCATGGCTTCTCGGGAGAGGTAGCATGCAGGGCATTCCCGTTGACCCTAAAGGGGCCAACACAAGTACAGTTCGAGTCTCTAGCCCAATTTCGTAGATAGTTTTGGCGAGCAGGCTCGACTATTTTTGACCCAGCTCATGTCAAGTCGAAGAAGGCGACGCCCAACATCGTACCTCCTCACCATAATCAAGGAGAAGAGGAAAGTTTGATGGCGTACCTGTCTCGGTTCAACTAGGAGCGCATGACTACCGATGGCCAGGATGAAAAGATAACCCTGGCGGCGCTTGTAGGAGGGGTCTGGCCACAGTCCCAGTTCATGGCCCAGCTGGCGAGAAGGACTCCTGTAATGATGCGGTAGTTTATGGACTAGACCGACAATTTCATTAACATCGAAGACACTCTTCGAGCCTTAACGGAGCCAATGAAGAAGGAGTTGGATCAAGCAGAGAGGAAGGCAAAGGCCCCAGCCAAGGCTAAAGTCCACAAGAAGCCGAAAAAGAACTCCCACGACAAGAGAAGGGAGGAAGCCCTGACGAGGGGACCGAGACCTCGCTTCAACTGACCAACGTTTGCCATCCATGAGGCCAACACCTCCACCGACCGCGAAGACGATGACCAAGGCATTGTCTGCCTCTACTGCACATACCACAGGTCTGCATGACACAATACCAAAGACTACTTCTCCCAACAAGGGAGGAGGGAGCACATGGAGCGGACGAGGCAAAGTTACCTGCCTGCCTGAAGACTGGAGCAGGAAAGGAGGGGAAGGTCGAGGGAGAGGAGCACGGACTGAGTCGATTGACGCAAAAAGGAAGGGAGCCCTCGGCAACAACCACCAGCACGAAGGACGCAGCAAGATTTCCCCCACTCACCATCGTGAGGAGGGCCCCCATTAGGGGAAATCTGGATCATAGCGGGAGGATTCGTAGGTGGGGGTGCTACCTCCTCGAGCAGAAAGGTACACGCTAGGCGGGCTTGGTATCACAAGGTGTACTCGAAAAAGTATCACCTCGCCAAGCACCAAAGGGGCAAGTCGACCTTGACCATCTCCTTTGGGGAGGCTGAAGAAGAAGGGGTCTTGTACCCCCACGATGATGCATTAGTGGTGACCATGTTGGTCTCCAACTTTACCACTTGGAGAATCCTTATCAACAACGGGAGTTTCGTGGACATCCTGTTTTGGGAAGTCTTCACCAAGATGGGAATAGATGCCGCCCGGCTGCATCCAACCCCCTTGCTGCTGAAGGGCTTCTCTGGGGATATGGTTCATCCTATGGGAACCATTGAGCTGGTCCTCGCAAGTAGCACCCATTGCACTGCGTCAATCATGGTCGACTTCCTAGTGGTGAGGACTCTGTCATCCTAAAACACCATCATCGGAAGGCCCACCCTCAACAACTTGTGGGCGGTTACATCAACCTACCACCTCAAGATGAAACTCCCAACTTCCCATGGAGTGGGAGAAATCCAAGGTGAATAGGTCTTGGCGAGGGAATGCTACGTCCAGTAACTAAAGCAGAAAGATGGTGAGGCCACCCAGAATGGAACTTCTAGAAGAAAGTAGGGCATGCACAGTTGAAGGAGCCTTGGCAGGCCTTAGCCTACAACTCACCCTGCCAGGCTCGAGGGGAGGTGGGAGGGTGCATGGTCCTAGAGGAAAAGGCAGAATGGGCGAAAGCTCCCCGATTGAAGGCTCCATCTCCCCTTATTTTGTAATTCATTATTTAAATATTATAAATACTTGTTATTGAATGAAAGACATGATTTTTTAGGACAGTGCACCACACTTGCTTCAAACTTTCACTTCATCAACAAAACACCAACAAAACGATCCCCAATTAACGTAATCTACAACAACGAAATCATTTTGTTGTACGATATTATATCATTATCACTATATAGTATACCTTCCCTGTGATGTCAGCGGGCGGGAGTTGGTCTAGTTTCAAACTGCCCGAACTGCGTACCTCCTGTGGGATCAAGGGGAGAGCTAAGCCAAAGGCTACTTTACCCCTCCTGCGATGGAGAGAGGGTCCTGCCCCCTCGGTGGCCTGAACAACTTACCCCAACCCTCATCACAGTGAAGAGTAGACTAGCCACATTGCTATTCGAAAAAAGTTACCACCCCCGCGGGGTACCAAAAGGATGAGTACACCAAAGGCTGCTTCATCCTTCCCATGGCGAAGTTCGAAGACAAAAACTTACCTTCCTTGCGAAATTTAACAGGCGGGAGTGGGTCCAGTCTCAAACTGCCAGAACAATATACCTCCCACGAGATCAAGGGGAGAGCTAGGCCGAAGGCCGCTCTACCCCTCCCACGATGGAGAGTTTGTCCTGCTCCCTCGGTGGCCCTAACAACTTACCCCTACCTTCACCGCAATGAAGAGTGGGCTTAGCGCCAGCCTGACCCAACACTTACCTTCCCTACGATATTAATGGGCGGGAGTGGGTTTAGTCTCAAACTGCTCGAAGAAGTTACCCCCTTAGGGAATCAAACAGGCAGGGTAACTATAAGGGTTCTTCTCCCTTTTTTAGTGGGCCTGAGAAGAGCAAATAAGAGAATAAGAAACGAAGGCCCAACCCAAAACAAATAGGCCCCTTGGCCTGGCCCACAGGTAGACTCCTCTGGACGCAACCTCCATGGGGGAACATACTACAGGGGGATGAGACTCGCTATCCTGGAGATCCCTCGAACAACATCTAGCCCTTGAATACCTGTCCATGTAAACGAGCGGGAAGTGAGGGGGACCCTCAGTCCTTTGATAAGGTGACATTGATGGACCATCGAGGACACCAGCAAGGTAAGGAAAATCAGGGAACTACTCATCATTAATGGCACCACTATCGGAATTACATGTCACATTAATGATGTCGTCGCAGAGGTACGCCGCATTAAAGGATTCTAACAAAAGGAACAGTAAAGAAGGCGAGCTCCACAGCAGTAGGCACGATCTGTCCCCTCCCCCCAGGTTCCCGGTATAAATAGCAATTTTTAGGTATGAGAAAGCTATCTGGTTTCTAGACTCTCTCATTATTTACAAAATTTCAAAATACTCTACTAATTTTGGTATCGGAGACTACTCCCTGGCCCCAAGGGCGCCCTTTCTCAATTTCTTTCTTCTTCGTTTACGCAGGCCCAGTTTTGAAAATCTGAGTTGCTAGAACCTGTCCAAAGGTGTACGAAACACGACGTTAACAGACCAAGAGAATTAATAATATGGTAGTGTTTGTTTTTTATATTGAACGAGGGATTAAGCTAGATATAGGCTTTGTGGATGCTAGCTTTTCAGTAGGGGTGAAACCGGTCCAGTTCGGTCCGATTTTGGACAAATTTTAGAACCGAACTGGTATACATTGGTTTTGAGATTTGAAGAAGCGATATCGCACCGATTACACCCCTAAATTGGTACTTTTAGTTTTACTAGTTCTGGTCCAATTTTTCTAATGCATTATATATAATATATATATAATACAGTGTATATATATTATAGTATATAATAATGTAGTGAGAGTATAGTGATATATATTGTATTACAGACTATAGTGATATAGTATTAGTATAATTACTAATACTATAGACTATATTATACTAATACTATATCACTATAGTGATAATATATAGTTATTTATATATAGTGGATTACTAATAGTATACTTAGTATTAATACTATTATATACTATTAGTACTCCACGCACATTTTGGCCCATTATATACAGTATTAGTATCTAATACTATATGTATACTATATAGTGATATAATGATATAATAATATGTATATAGTTATCTAATTATACTATATGTTAGTGATAATATAACATAATTACGAGTAATATAGTATCATATAGTGATATAGTATTAGTATAACTACTAATACTATAGTGATTTATGTAGTTATTTATATATAGTGGATTACTAATAGTATTAGTGTTAGTATTAGCGTATATATATAATAGTATTTTATTATGTATGTTAGTGATAATATGATGGTTACATACACTTTTATATGAGTGTATATGATCAAATGTATAGAAATGTATTTATCAAAAATAATATATATTATAATTTATTATGCTATATATATTTATCCTTAATATATATATACATAGTTTATAATAATAATAACATATGATCAAATGTTCATGTCTAAGATTAAAATTTTTAATGATAATGTTATGTCAAGATTTAATAGATTAATTTTATGTTATATCTAATATTATATTAATTGTATGTGCTTCTTAACTGTGCATCACCTCTAAGGTCGGATCTGCCGCTTGTTGTTTACTTTTCTTATATTCATTCACCTCCTTCTCTCCTTTCTTTGCTCTTTTCTCTCTCTATCTCAGCTTCCGTCTCCTTTTGGTATCAGAGCCATTTGGCTCTTGTTTCTAATTGTTTGTAATTACTTCTTCATTTCATTTATCTTGTTGTTTTCAACCCAATCTCTGATTTCCTACTTTGTCTTGTTGTTCTTTCTTCAAGAGACCCAGAACCTTGTAAGACCCTTTTTGCTGGGATAGCGTTAGGGCAATTAGGTATAGGGGTGAGATAAGAGTACCTATGCACTGAGGTGCAAAGAACTGATTTGTTTAATAACAAAATGGATAAAATGTTTAGATCTAATTCAACAATTAGTTCCAGGTCATCATTACCACGTGATATCATTATGAGAAAGATTTTTCTTTTGATAACTCTGCTTCTAATAATTTCAATGATTGGAAAATTTCAAAAATTGATTCAAATTCAATTTACCAAACTTCTTGGTTGCAAACTACTTTTAATACTGCTTTTCATGTTAGAACAGTTGAACAAACCTATTCCATTTTAAAATCAGATGAAAAATGCTATCTCTTTACTAGAAATTAATCCAAGATTTCTTAGCAAAATGATACAATTTTTTGCAAATTGGTTCTGTTCGAGTTGCTGTCAAACCTTTAACTAGGAAATGCATCAACGCATCTGTTCTTCTGTGTTTACGTGATACTCGTTTTCGAGATTTTGAAACCAGTGCTCTTAGAATAATTCAATCTTCTTTGTTTAATGGCCTTGTCCATTTTGATTGTTTTTCTGATATTTTGATTGCTTTAGATAATCCTCATATCATCAAAGTTTTAACTCTAAATATTTTAACTTCTGGATATGATATGTTAGAGGGTAGCAAACCTCTTACTCTTGTTTTCAGGACTTATTACCATCTTTTAAAAACGAGTTTAAATTCCAAAGCTATTTTAAAATCCACAGCTTTCAAGACTCTGCTTATCCAGAGTTCTACT
The DNA here is from genome assembly GCA_003123785.1 of Pterocarya stenoptera. NCBI lineage: Eukaryota > Viridiplantae > Streptophyta > Magnoliopsida > Fagales > Juglandaceae > Pterocarya > Pterocarya stenoptera. The sequence goes on from QEOT01009391.1 coordinate 25,040, forward strand.
GAGAATGTAAACATTCAAGTTCTAAAAACCATTCATTGGAGTGATATTACTCTTCCTAATGAATGGATCTTGGAAAATAAAGTTCCTTCTCCAGCCAGAAATATTCCTATTAATTCTAATCTTAATTACATTCAACAGTTTTTAGATGGAACTGTTAAAATTAGTTTTGATCAGACTAGCACTCTAAACTTAAGAAGAAATTCTTTTGCGGGGTCTAGATCTTCTTTTGTTAGTTCTGTTTCTGAGATTCCAGTAAGGAGAGATCAAAACTCCAACAATTTCTGGAAGACTCGGCCAAGACAGCCCAACCAAATCTTGATTTACCTGTTAATCCTGATTTAAAAATGAAAGGCCTCACAACATCCTCTCAGATTACCTCTGCTTCCTCCTCTAGAAACAGTGCCCTGCATGCACCAATGCCAAATCTCTATGCACTGTTCATCCGTGTTTTTTGTTGTTTATTTTTCTGTTATGTAATTTTTTGGATTTTGTAGTTATTTTATTTTTTCTGTTTTTTTTGTTAATTTTGTTGACCCTAGTGTGGTGTTGGGCTTTGGATTGGACGTACTTCATAGCAAGAGCTGTTCGAAAGTGTTGGGCGATGCTACGCTGTGGTCGTATGGCCAGGCTTTGTGGTTCGTGCGGGAGCTGGGTGCCCATCCAGTCCGGATTCGAGATGCCGATGCTTGCGATGGGCGTGATGTCTGGGATTGCACCAGTGCTTGGGGTCCTTTCGTTGTTTTGTTTGTATTTAGGTGTAGTTTTGTTTTTAGTTAGTAATAAAATAAAAATAGGTTATTGGATTTGATGTCCATAGCAGTGGCCCGTATTCATTCCTCCTGGGAGGTTTGAGGGGCAGTTTAGTTCTGTTTTTACAGAACGCTTTCTCTGTTTTGGAGAGAGTTTTTAGAAGTTAAGACACTGTTCGCCACAGAGCAGTTTGTGAGTGGGGAAGCCCCAGAGCTGATGCGTAGTTGACTTATAGTCTGGATTTTTCATGTATTGATAAGTCACATTTGTAACTTCGGTTTATTAATGAAATGAATCTGTTTCCATCAAAAAAAAAAAAGAAAAAAAAAAGGATGCTCAGACATCCAAAGATAAATCCGTAAAGGAAGAAGTTGATAAAGACGAAGATGCTTCATCTTTGTCTCCTACAGCTTTGGATATGGCTGTATCCATTCCTCCCATTCATCATAGTTTAACTGTTTTAACTATGATTTAATTGCTATTTTTAATGAATATAATTCAAAAGAAAACCATGATAAGAGAAAAACTTATCATGCGACTTTCTCTGATTCTGAAAAACTTCATGTTAAAAAAAATGGAAAGAAAAAATGAATGACCTTCAAAGGCACATTCTTTTCTTTGATTTTCTTGAAAACCATTATGTTTCAAAAAATAGTTTAAATGTTGTTAAAACTAATTTTGTAAAGAAAGAAGGCAAAATGGTGATTCAATCCAGCCATCTGCCTTTGGATACAATTCACATTCCCCATAAAGGAACAGAGATCCATGCTTCTCCTTTCAAAGTCTCTTAAACTGTGTCCCATGATCCAAATGAAGACAAGATTTTGAAAAAAACAAATAAAATTATTCATCAAAATAATTTTGTAAATCTTGATCTTCATACCATATGACAACAGTTAGATAGAATTGAAGAAAAAGTAGAGAAATCTGTTTTTGCTTCATCTTCTAACCCTATTTTTATAAAAACTAAAAATCCTTTGATTTATCCAAAAGATCAGTCAAAACCTACTATTATTGAAAAACCTTTGATTGCTTTACCCTAATCTCGGTCAACAATCCAATTTACCAAGACCGAAAAATTGGAGAAAATTGATCAAATGCTTGCTGATCTTAAGAAAGAACAACCTTCTACCAGTGCCATAGAGCGTAATGGGCCAGAACTTGTTCTTCTTGAAACCACAGAAGAATCATCTGACAATGACTCTTCTCTAACCAAAGAGATTGATTTACTTGAAAAGAATTTTCATGATTTTGATTTAAAACCTGAAATTACCAGACTCTTAATTATGACAGCTACACCTATGGTAATATCTGCAGTATAATTAAGAAACTTGGTATCCGTATGTGTAATGATCAAAGAATGCTTCGTGAACAGCTTGAAAGCCAAATATGAAATGGAAAATTTTTGTCAAAAATATGGCTTTCCTCCTGTTGCTCCATCTAGACGAAAGCATAATCATTAGACTAAGTTTTCTAAACCTCGTGGGGAAACAAGGAGAAAACCCCGTGATGATTTTTATAAAAAATCTCATAAAAAACCATTTTCTAAAAATAAAACTTTTTCTACGAAAAAGAATTTTTCAAAAGGAAATTGTTACAATTGTGGCAAATCTGGGCATTTTGCTGATAAATGTCCTCAGAAGCCCAATAAATTAAAAAAGAAGCTTAATCAGTTGAATATTGATGTTATTGATCAAGAAGAATTATTTCGTCTCCTCGAAGCATATTTTGCTTCATCATCTGATATCCATGAGTTTAATTCTAGTGATTCAGAATATCACTCTAAAACTAGATCCATTAATTCTCCTGATATCAAGCTTGGTTGCAATTGCAATGATTCTTGTTGTAAAGTTTTGAATAAAACAATCAATGTTATATCCAAAGAAGAAGAACAAGAAAATCTTTTATTAACCCTTATTTCTCAAATTACTAATCCTGAACTTAAAAAAGAATATCTTCTTAGATTCAAGAAGAATCTGCTTCGCAAAGAACCAGAAACTTCTAAACAAAGGATTAGTTTTCAAGACACTTTGGAGAGATTTCAAAAACAAAAACTCAAGGTTGTCTCTACAAATGATTTACAACATGAAATTAATTTAATCAAAAAAGAGATTAATGAACTCAAATCTGAGATCAATAATCTTAAATTAGAAAACAATGATTTAAAGGATTTTAAATAAGAATTTTTACGTTTTCAAATTGATAAACAATTTGATCAAGAAATTCCATCTGATAATGAGCAAACCAATGAGTCTGATGCTGTGAAAAGGATGAGAAATCTCCTGAAAACCAGATCTGTTTAGTCCATCATACAATTCCTCCAAAATGCTTTTCTCGTGTTACTATTGTTATTTCTCATGATTTTTCATTTTCTGTTGTTACCATGATTGATTCTGATTCTGATTTAAATTGTATTCAAGAAGGGTTGATTCCCAGTAAATATTTTGAAAAATCCACTGAAAGATTGTCTTCAGCAAACGGATCTCAGATGAAGATTAATTATGAGCTCAATAATGCTCATGTTTGCCAAGATAATATTTGTTTTAAAATCCCCTCTGTTTTAGTCCGAAATATATCTAATAAAGTCATATTAGGAATCCCTTTTATTTTTTCTTTATACCCTTTCATAACTGAAAAGAATGGTATTACTACCGACCTTTTTGGTCAGAAAGTTAAATTTCATTCTGCTTCTCGTAATGAAATTAATGCTGACAAAAGTTTGAAATCATTACTTTCTCCTAAAACAAAACATCTGTGTTTCTTACAGCAAGAAATCATATACAAAAAGATCTCTGACCAATTGTCTAGTAATTTGCTTCAATAAAAAATTAATGATTTTAACAAAAAATTAATTTTTGAAGTTTGTTCTGATCTTCCCAATGCTTTTTGGCATAGGAAGAAATATGTTGTTTCTCTTCCTTATATTAAGGATTTTAATGAAAAAATTATCCCAACTAAAGCTCATGCTATTCAGATGAATAGTGAAACTTTAGAATTTTACAAAAAAGAAATTTTCGATCTCCTCAATAGAAAGATAGCAGGCATAGTAAGTCACCCTGATCTTGTGCTGCTTTCTATGTTCAGAAAAATACTGAGATTGAGCGTGGTATCCCGCGTCTGGTTATTAATTACAAACCCTTGAACAAAGTTCTAGAATGGATTAGGTACCCTATTCCCAACAAAAATGATTTAATCCATAGGTTTTGTGATTCGGTGATATACTCTAAGTTTGACCTTAAGTTAGGATTTTGACAAATCCAGATTAGTGAGTTAGACAAATATAAAACTGCTTTTACTACCCCTTTTGGTCATTTTGAATGGAATGTTATGCCTTTTGGACTAAAAAATGCTCCGACTGAATTTCAAAATATCATGAATGATATTTTTAATTCATTTACTCAATTCTCCATTGTTTACATTGATGATATTCTCATATTCTCAAATTCTATTGATGAACATTGAAAACATCTGAATGTGTTTCTTGACATCATTAGATTAAATGGTCATGTTGTTTCTACTAGAAAAATAAAATTATTCCAAACCAAGATTAGATTCCTTGGTTGTGATATTTCTGAAAGCAAAATCAGGCCTATCAATCGGACTATTAAATTTGCTGACAAATTTCTTGATGTAATTCTTGATAAAAAACAGTTATAGAGATTTCTTGAATCTCTTAACTAAGTTGCTGAATTTTACCAAGACATGAGGAAACAATGTCATCCTTTATTTAAAAGACTACAACAAAATCCTCTACCTTGGTCAGATATTCATACTGTTCTTGTTCAAAAAATCAAGGCACATGTTAAAACTCTTCCATGCCTTGGAATCCCTATTTCTGATTCTTTTAAAATAGTTAAAACAGATGCATCTGACATTGGTTATGGTGGCATTCTGAAACAAATTGTTTCACTAGGTTCTTCTGAACAAATTGTTCGTTTCCACTCCAGAACGTAAAACCTTGCACAGAGTAATTATAGTACTATTAAAAAAGAAATACTTTCTATAGTACTATGCATCTCTAAATTCCAAAGTGATTTACTCAATAAAAAATTCCTATTAAAGATTGATTGCAAAAGTGCTAAATATGTATTAGAAAATGATGTTCAAAACATTACATTTAAATAAATATTTGCACGATGGCAAGTTATTTTAAGTGTTTTTAATTTTGATATTGAATATATTTATGGTTTTGAAAATTCTATTCCTGATTTTCTTACTCGTGAATTTTTGCAGACCCCTAATTATGGAAAAGAAAAAGGGCCCCAGAAATAAAAATTCCACCCTTGCTTCTATTTTCTCACTACCTGCTTTACCCCCCATTCCTGATAAGAGACTTATCAAGAATGAACCTGCATCCCCCATTGATATTGCCAATAGGTTTATCACCTTAGGCAAAATTGCCCAACCGGCTCCACCTGCTTCCTATGCTTCAACCCTTGCTATGATTATGATCCTTATGCTAAAGCCATTCCCTTAGCACTTGCTCAAACCCCATACATGTTCCAAAAGAACAAATCTCCCTACATCCACAAATGCTTTCCTGTTAATCTATTTTGCATTGAACCAAATAGATCCAAACAGACTGATCCCTTCAAAATTGCTACTTCTTATTTTCCACCAGGTTCCATTGAATTCCTGAAAATCCTGCAAAAAATCTCCAATTCTACACCAATATTTTGATTCAAACTAATTCTCTTATCGTAAAACCAATTTTTGATAAGATTGATCCAAATAAATTAATTTACCACAGTGCCTATATCATCTCCCTTATTGCGGAAGAAGAATAGGGTACCAACCCCTTCTCCTAACAAAGATTAGGAGATACTGATATCCTGTTTAATTACCATGATTACATTAAAGCTTGGTTCCGCTTCATGCTCCACCAAGTTCTTGATTTGAGCCATTCTTGGTTCTTTAATTTTGATAAAAAATTCAAAGAAAATTTTCCTTACTGGTTCAACCAATGGTGGGATCAATTCGGATTAATCTCACAAAATTTTCCTGAAGAATTGATTACAACATTCAAATGCTTCACTAATGTTGCTACTTCAAAGTTGGACAGACACCAACAAAAATTCTCTTATGAACTTCATTTTTGCCATCGGTATAAACTCCCGTGGATAATGAGATAGAGCTATGAAAGGAATGGTGATATCCTGGTCCAACACTACTTTACAAAATGGTGGGACAAATACAAATATACCAACACCATCATTGATCGTGTAATCAGGAATTTTCCCCAAACTGCTCCTGAACTACAAGATAGGGAGACATTTTCAGAAATTCCCTATGGTTCCCTTAATACACCTGCTTCAACTGGACATCCCCAGCTCTAGGCCCCTGCTTCTTCCTCAACTTCAAACAAAGGAAAAGGAAAGGCAAATACTTCAACTGTTTCCTCTAAATCCTCCAAGACCAAGAAAAAGAATATTATTCCTGGACTTGATAATAAGGATTTAATTAAATTGCTCACTAAGTCTATTACACAAGAAGATTATGATGATAACAAATCAAAAGCATCTTCTGAGGCTTCAATTGATAAAGATCCCTACTCCAACACTTTCGGACATGACAAAGAGTACGACACTCCACTACTGTCCGGTGATGAATGATGATAAATCAAGATTCCTCCACCTAATAGGAAGATTGATTTTACTGTTTCATGCTGAGTCAAGATTCCTCCACCTGATAGGAAGATGACTAGCTACTACTTTACCAATTGGTGTCTAAATTCTCGGCATTCAATGCCGAATAGGATGAAGACATCAATAATTGCTTGATGTGATGAATAGTAAAAAGTACTGTTCATTGACCGACTTTCTTGATTTACTGTTTCATTTAACTGTTCAATTGTACTATTTGTAACAGTGCTCCATTTGTTTAAAAAAGGGAAGCCTGGCCTCAATCTGAGGCATAACTTAATTTTCTCATCTCTTCTCTCTCTCTCTCTCTCGGTATTCCCTCCTTCCTTCTTTTCTTCTTCCATTTCTTATCTCCACACCTGTGATCCTAATACCTGCAACTTGTAATCTTGTGATTCAAATTGTATTTTGTTTATATTAATTTGAATACAAGTTTATTTTCATATCTTATCTTATTTTTGCATAACATATCATGCATCGGTCGGCTATGTCGTCTCATACTTGTTCATACTCATGCATGCATAAGGTCGGCTCTGCCACCTGTGCTTATTAACTGTGCATCACCTCTAAGGTCAGCTTTGCCGCCTGTTGTTTACTTTTCTTATATTCATTCACCTTTTTTTCTTTTTTTTAGGAAGAGTCGAGGGTCCCATGTCCAAGAGTGACCCCCTCCCCAGTTTATTAATAACTTACTTATGGTGGAGGAATACCGTGGTAACAAGCAGTATACTTGAGATTTACAAATAATCAACAAACTATCCCATGTATAAAAAAAAACTCTACAACCTCTATAACAACACAACATAAAAATGACACTCTAAACAGGCCTATTTAAATACAACAAAAAAAAAAAAAAACATAAAACATAAAACATACATCTAACTCCAACCTTTAAATACGTAAGGCCGGAAAACCCTAAGCATCAAGCCTCATTAAGCCCCTTACTTGCCACAGTAGGTCCCCTTGGACTCTATACTGTCTCGAACTACCAGCCTCGCCTTGTCTTGCGAATAAATCCGCTACTTGATTGGCCTCTCTAAAAATATGCAAAATAGAGCAATTGATTCTCCTCAAAAGTTCTATCAATTCATCCCAATAGTCCCAAAGGTACCACACCGAACAACTTCCCCTTAAAATCCAATTTACCACTAGAGAAGAATCACACTCAATGTCTACTTGATCGAACCCAAGTTCCTTGCAAAGTTTCAACCCAGCAATGAGGCTTCTCATTTCTGCCATATTATTCGATCCATGGCCAAACTCTATTGAAAAAGCTGCCTTAAAAACTCCTCTATAATCCCTTATGACACCGCCTCCTCCACAATTTCCCGGATTCCCCTGGCAACTACCATCCACATTAAGTTTAACCCATCCTAACCTTGGCTTACACCATCTAACTAATTTTGGAGAATTCATCTCACAGTGACGCATTGGAATATCCAAGGCACGAAAAATCTGCTCTTCTGCATGTGTTCTTGGCACACTCCCGTTCAAATTTTCCATGATCTGCCTCAACCAGTACTTAATTTCCACCCATACTTCTTTTGCCGTTTGACTTGCAGACTCCATCCTTGCCTTACACCTACGTCCCCATAATTTCCAAGTGATCAAACTCGGAATCAAGCCTACCAGCAACCAATAATTTGATGCTCGACGTGCGCAACGTAACAAAACTATAATACGGCCTCTCCAAGTATTCGTAGATCTAACCTAAATTCCCAACGTCTCTTCTGCTATTTTCCAAACTTCTTGTGCAATGGACCCTGTACACAGAACATGATCAAGTGTCTCAACTTGCCCATTTTGACAGCAGTTACACCTAGATGCTAACTGAACTCCCACTGCCTGTATGCGTCTATCAACGGGTAGACAGTTAAACCAAGACTTCCACAAGCAAATAGATACCCGTTTTGGAAGTAGGGGATGCCAAAACCATTTTAATAAAGGCTCCTCCTCTTGATGTACACGAATTATATCCCAAGCACTAGCCATATTAAACTTTCCATCTATAAACGGTTCCCATATATAGCTATCCAACCCCTCCTTACATTTTAAATCTGAACTTACTATTTCGATAGCCTTCTCTGCTCCCAATAATTCCCTTAATAAATCAATATTCCACCCGTCTCCATCCCAGCATTCCCTAACCTGCATTTTCCTATTAAACACTTCCTGAGCTTGAACACAAAGAGGACCCGTGGCTAGCCAACGATCAAACCAAAAAGAAGCTTTTCCTTCTTTGATCCTGCATCTAACCTGATCTAGTACTTCAGGCATACTCTCATAATAGACCTCCAAAATCGAAACCCTTTATTTGGATTTATCTCACGTAAATGTTGTCCATCTTTCAAATATCTGGCCTTAAAGAACTTCGACCACAGGTTATCAACAGTTAAAATGCGCCAAACGAATTTCATATGCATGGATTTCTCCACTTCCAACAGATCTCTAATTCCTAAGCCTCCTTCAATCATCGGTTTACAACACTTAGCCCAGTTCCACCATTTCCTTTTTCCTCTACCCTTATTCTCACCCCAGAAAAAAGAAGATAACATGGTATTTATTTTTTTAAAGAGCACTTTGGGAATATCCAAAACCGCTAGTTGATGAATAGGAATAGAAGATAGAACATGTTTAATCAAAGTGAGCCGACCCCCTTGAGAGAAAAGCTTCAATTTCCATCCAGCCACCTTATTCCGAATTTTAGAAACTAGCGGCTCTAAAATAAGAGCTGTAAGACTCCCCGAGGTCAAAGGAACACCAAGATAATTAGTTGGAAAAACCCCTTCAACAAAACCTGTCAAACGTAAAATGCTTCATCTTCTATTATAAGCAATGTGCCTTGACAAAAAAATACTTGACTTTTCCTTATTAATACGTTGACCTGACCATTCCTCATATATCTTTAAAACTTTGATGATCATTCGAATAGACCTCTTCTTACCATTTGCAAAGATTAAAATATCATCTGCATAAAGGAGATGAGAAACCAATGGCGCCCCTCGAGGATGATGGAAAGCCCCAATCTTCCCCTCTGAAAAATTCTTCTTAATAAGCCGAGATAACACTTCCTGCAAAAGAATAAACATATAAGGAGATAAAGGGTCCCCTTGGCGAATGCCACGGGAAGGTTTGAAAAAACCTTTATAAGTTCCGTTCATCATAATGGAAAACCAAGGAGAAGAAACACACTCCACCACCAACCCACAAACTTGCGAAGAAAACCCAAAACCCTTAAAAACCGAGTTTAAAAAATTCCAATCCACCATATCATAGGCTTTAGCCATATCCACCTTCAACATCACATTTCCACCATTAGACTTTTTATGTAATGAATGAATCACTTCCTGTGCCAATGTGATGTTCTAAAAAATGCTTCTACCTGGGATGAAAGCTCCCTATTCTTGAGATATCAGACGTGATAACAAACCCGTCATGCGTGCAACCAGAACCTTAGTAAAAACCTTATAAATGACATTACATAGGCTAATCGGCCTAAATTTATCAAAACTTTGAGGATTTGGAATTTTTGGAATCAAGACAATATATGATGCGGAATAAAATCTAGGAAGAGATGAACCATTAAAAAAAATCTCTCGCAGCTTCCATAACCTCATTTTTGACAATATCCCAATAATCATGAAAGAAAGCCGACCCAAACCCATCCGGACCTGGGCTACTCATTCTAGGAATTGCAAGAATAGCATTCCATACCTCCAACTCTGTAGGCGCACTACAAATACCCAAATTTTCATCCTTAGAAATAACAGGAAAAATAATATCATCAAATACAGCTCTACCAGTAGGTCCTGCTCCCGTTAAAACCGAATGAAAGTACCTTACAACCCCTTCATGTACTGCTTCCGGAGAATCCAAAACTTCCTCGTCCGCAAAAGATAAAGAAGATACTAAAGATTTTTTCCTCCTTTGATTTACAAAAGCATGAAAAAATTTTGAATTGTTATCCCCTTCCACCAACCATTTCTTTTTAGCCTGTTGAGCTATACGAATCTCTTCTCTTTTATTCCAGGATTCCAACTCTAATTTAGTAATAACCAATTCTTCCTCTATTTCTGGTGCATAACCACCCTGAAATTGAACATCCAAACCTTCCAAACATTCCTCTAGTCTTCGAATATTATGCTCCACACGCCCAAACACATGTCTGTTCCAATACTGGATAGCCAACTTAGCTCTTTTGAGTTTAGCAGCTAACCGTAATAAACCCGTCCCTTGAACATCTTCCCTCCAAGCATCCTCAACACATTTCCGAAAACCATGATGCGTACACCACATATTTTGGAACCGAAAAGGTGCAGGTCCATACCTAAGAACCTCTCTTTGAAACCGAATCCCCATCGGATTATGATTCGAAGTCAAACGATTACCATATTCATAACAAACGTCCGGAAAGCTCTGCAAAAGAGAAGTGTTAGAAAGAGCTCTGTCTAGTTTTGCCTAGCTCCTAGATGATCCATTATGTCCATTACACCAAGACATATTCCTACAATTCACTCCAATATCCAGCAAACTACAACTATCCAAACATTCATTGAATTCCTCCATTGCCAATAATGGCCTTGGTCTACCTCCAATGCGTTCACTATCTGCCCTTATAATGTTGAAGTCTCCTGCTACTAACCAAGGAATATCATCCCTTCTAGCAAGCACTAGGTCTCTCCAAAGCTCTCTACGATCAGCTTGGCGACATGTAGCATAAACAAAGGACATTAAAAAAACCTTCTCTTCAAAATAAAACAACCCAGATAATAATTGATCAGACATATGTAATACTTCAAACTTCAACTCATCACTCCAAAAAATCCAAAGCTTCCCCCCAACCGAACCATTAGCACAATAATTTGGAAAGTTCAACAAACTCGCCAACCTAGGCATACTATTCTCCTCAGCAAAAGGCTCAGAAATAACAACAATAGAGGGATCCAGTTTTCTCACAATCTTTTTTAACCTACTTCTTGATGTACCCAGCCCCCGCACATTCCATACTAGCATAGGATGAATCATAAATTCAGTTTATTAGAACGGGTCATGACTCTATGAGACTTACGAGCAGATTTTAAATTAACATCGGAAATTAACTGACCTTGTACATTATTATCCGAGCTATAGCCTTTCTCCAAGGAAAGCTTTTCGATAGCATTAACCTCCTCCTTTTGATCTGAATCCCACTCATGAAGAGCATGCAAAGTGGGCATCCGACATTCGCTTTCCAGTAATTCTAAAACAAAATCTGTAGCTTGCAAAACTTGCTCCCTCTCCATAGTATGGCCTTCTACTAGCATCACATCTACCTGGTTTGTAGCTAAACCATATCCATCACCGGGATTATCTATCTTTGTATTATTCTCATTCAGTTCCTTTCCAGGTTCATCCTCTTGATGCTCCACGTTCACACCCCCTGAACCCATATGCTCAAGATCTTGCTCATGCATTATTTCCCCTTCTTCTAAAACACTTGGAGGATTCAACATGCTCATGACCACAATCGGTGCCTCCGTTTCAATTTCCTCACTCTGTTTTTATCAAGATTACTCTGTTTTGCCTCATCGTCCGTACATAAATCTTTCGAACTACTCGGTTCCTCGTTTACCTTCTCTCTATTACTTTCCACCTCTCTATCTGGTGCTTTCAAACGCCATACTTCTTGCCGAACATCAACCTTCCGATTACCATTACCAGAAGTGACTTTCTTCTCCCCCGCTCGGCATACCATCTTTGAATGTCCTTGTCTATGGCATATATCACAATGAAAACCTTGTTTATCATACCTTACCTCTTGCCAAATTTTCTGGTTTGCAGAGACCACAATCGAAAATCTTTTAACTTGATCTGCCAACAAATCCACTTCCACACACATCCTTGCACCCGTAGCCCGAGTCCGATTTATCGTAGCATTATCCGTACCAAGATACCTTCCAAATCTAGTAGCTAAAATCTGCAAACAATCTACTCGATACATATGCATTGGAAGGCCTGGGAGAAAAATCCATTGAGGAGCCAGAGATGGCTCCTTTTGAAGATTGAAATCTTTTGTCCATCGGAACAGCCTGAAAGAACTTCCAGCAAGAAACCTACCTTCTCTCGCCCATCCATGCAAGAAGTCTCTTTCATTCATCATCTGAACCAGTACATGGAAATCATCCATAAAACTGATAATCGGAATCGCCAACAATCCCCTAGATTTGGCAATCGAAGCCCGTATCACATCAATGGAAGGCCTTGATCGTGAGAACTTCATGACTAAGGCATATCGGAAATCTTCCGCTGCTTTATTCATCTCAGACTCAGAGAAAATGAACCCAACCTCACCATCTACATCAACCGGATATCTCATAGGTAGCTTATACGCAGATGAAGAAACCGAACGTGAAACTGCCTGAGCAAACGTTTTTGGAACCCCATCTCCCTCAGAACGTGACCCCACTGGTATAGAACCCACCAAGGGGCTGGCGGAAACCACCATGCACACTAACGTAGACTCACAAAATGCCAAGAAAGGGAGAGCTTTCTTGGAGCGATTCTTGGAGCCGTCTAAGTCTTGGTCCACTTGAACACACATACATAGCATTAGTACCTCCTTCTCTCATTTTCTTTCTTTTGTTCTATATCTTCCTTTACTTTCTTTTCTTTGCTCTTTTTTCTTTGAGATATATATAAAATAATTTTATATAATATAAAAGAATTTATATATATATGAACCGGTTTGATCCGGTGTTAGAAAAAAAGAAAAACTAGAACCGGACCTGTTGCAATCGATTTTAAGAAAAATAAAACCGATTTTGAACCCATTTCCCAGTTTTTTTTTGGGTAATGATACTCATCCAACCAGTTTACTACTCATTTACCACTCATGCCATATTTGAAATTTTTTATTTTTTTATCATTTTCTTTTAAGTATTTTTTTAACCACCTTAATCATTAAGAAAAAAATTAAAAAGAAATATATAATTTTACTAATAGTCACTTCCTTAATCATTAAGTAAAATTAAAAATTAAAAAAAAATCAAATAAAAAAGAGAGTAAATAAGTAGTAGATGAGGAGTAATCTTCTCATTTTTCTTTTTTTTTTACCTGTACTATTCAGTGTTCGAGAAAATAAGGGTGTTAATAAGATCCTTGATTGGTTACAGCAAATTAATGGTATCATGAGTTGTCTAAACGGAGGTCCCTAGGTAGGTTGACATGCCAAACACACGTGACCATAGGAAATAGCCAGCTTGACACGACGGAGACACACCCCCAGCCACTTAAGTCAACAAACTGTTGTTACTTTTATAGTTTTTTTTTTTATATCTAATTTCTCGACATTATTAATATTGTCCATTTAATATCATTAACGTGACAACCAATTGAATTAAATATCTTTATTATGAATAATATGACACGGCAATATCAATACCTGACACGCTAATAATATTTTTATTATTTTATGAGTTTTCCTTTCTTTATATAATATCAACTCACAAGGTGATATAAACCTCTCAAAGGATATCATCCATTTTGCTTCTTATTGAACTTCTTCTTCTTCTTTTTTGTTTTTTTAATCTTATTGTTATGAGCAATAATGTAGAAGGAGGATTCTGAGGAGAATAGGAGCAGATGAAGAGTTCAAGAGAAGCTTCTGTTAGTCTGTTAGTTAGTTTGTAAGCAAACATTATAATTACAATACTAGCCTTACTTAACTGTCATAATGTACAAAAATGCCCTTATCCTCGTAACAGAATATGCGATAGAATGTGTATAAAAGGAAAGGCTCTGTAAGATGTAATTCATTGAAAAAAGCTTGGTAAAGTGCATTTGGAGGAACTGAACCCTTGAAGATCAGAGTTTTGTGTCATTCTTGAGTTTTATCCTTACACTTATAGTCAAAAACTAAAACTCATTCAAGGTGATGGTTCAAGTTGTTCTTTAGGTACTCTTTTCATCTTTCTTCCCATTCCATTTTAATTTTTAACCCTATTTGTTTTATGAGAAGAAAAGAGAAAAAGGCACACACATCTACTTAGGGGGTGCTATTTGCCACGTACGGGCAATGAGCACCCTCACGGGCCTCCCCCGCCTAGGCGGGGTGGCTCATTTCCACGTAGAGAACCCCATTCAATCAAGGTCGTGCATGCCCAACTGAGGTCATGGGTTTGGGTGTGATGTGAAGAAAAGGAGGAGAGCAAGAGAACGGAAGGAGGAGGGAAGGGTAGTTGGTGGCTAAGGAAGATATTGAGGGATAGGAAGAATAATGGGTTTTATTTTTAAGTATATATACCCAAGTGAGTGGGCGAGTGAAACCCTAAATGAGTGGATAGACTAGTTAGGCTTTAATTTATTAAGTATTTGCTTACACCTGTACCCTGGGTGGGCGTGTTACATGCTTGTACCCTACCAGGGCAGGTGAGTATGCTCATGTTTTAACTTAAGTAATGTTACATATAGTCGTGAAGTACGCAACCGTTGTGCAGTCACTTTGAAAAAGAATAAGGTCCACTATTAAAAAATTAATTTCTTTTCATGTGAGTCCCGTATTTATTCACTTTTTTCAAAATGATTGTACGGCGCTTGTGCACTCAAGACTGCAACTATCATTTCTCTTTAACTTATTATCTGCCCACAACTGCACTTGGGGCGGGGGGTTGCTTGCTTGTCCCCTAGTGGGACATGTGGATGGGGCACGCAGAGCGGGAAGGGCAACCCACCAGCGACCCCTACTACTTATAAAATCATTAGCTCATATAAACTTCAATACTGTATAGATTAAAAGAATAATTAATGACATTTTATAATCAATTATGCTACATACAGTTACTTTTGTGTATTTTTTATGCACTTCGTTGATGTGGCAAAACTCAGCAGTTATTTGATATTAAAAAAAATGTAACGCAAACAATCATATTGATTTGTGCGTAAAAGAGTACGTAAAAGTGACTGCACATAGAATTTTTGTTTTATAATACATGTATGTTACTGCTTTTCTTTTGTCTTGAATTATATGAATTAAGTCTCTCCAAATAAAAATATGGACTACTGGCAAACTTTTTTGTCTGTGACATTTTTAACATCCAACATGTAGAAATTTATGAATATGTTAGCAGGAAAGGCATCGGAGTTGGAGGCCCTAAGGAAAGAGTTTGAGCAGAAAAACTTTAAGATTCAAGAGCTAAAAAGACAAATTGAAGCAACTAAGCATCGTCTGGAAGTAAAGAAAAAAGTTCCAGAGAAGCAAATGGAAGTGCTGGAGAGCTTCATCAAGAAATACAACAGCATAAGAGAGGAACATATATGAAGCATTGTTGGCCGACAAGTCTAGGAAGATATATTATAAGTAAACAAAGGCAGCAAGCATGCATCTTAATTAGTTTCAAATTAAAAGATCGATGCTGATCCAGTGATTTTCATAAACTTGTTTGCAAAAATTAATGGATGTTATTGGAGGAAATATCAATCTATGATGCTAATCCCTGCATGTGTCTGTTTGGGTGCTAAAATCCTAAGAGAAATGCTTTAATCATAAAAGGATTTTACAAAAGTAAATTCACAAATTGATATGGTTTAAAGCGGTATGTTAGACAGTAAAGTAACTTTTATTATAAAATAGATCTAATATATTACATGAGGTCACGCCAATTTGTAAATTTAGTATTGTGAAATCTATTTACGACTGTAGCAGTTCTCAAATTCTAAATACATGATGTCAGTTGTCAGGTTTGATGTGAAATTCGGATAGATGTTGCGAGAAGCAAATTAATTAACCCAACAAACAAGGTAGATTAATGCATCAATCCTAGGTATTACATATATGCAAGTCCATTTGAAAGGAAGAAACTATTTCATATAAATATGATATAAAAGGGATTAATTAAGATCCTAGACGTGGGTATATAACACATGTACCTAGCCACCATCAGCCACTTGATTTGTAAATAAGATGAATATTCATTTATATATATATTTATATCAGATTTATCATGTTCCAAGGTTAGATAATCCACTTTATATATTACTTCTATGAAAGGGATTTATAATAAGGTTTGGATAATCCTAAAGCTGTGTTCAAGAAGGAATAGGATCCCACCATATTACTCATTTCACATCATATTGATAGGTAAATTGACTAAAACATTCTATGTTTTACGCTAAATAATACTATCTATTTCATGTGAATGGAGAGTGATTTATTGGGAAGCGGAGAGGGTCTAGGAAAAGTCATTATTCAATCATGCCCACTAGACCATGCCTCAACTTGGTGGTAGGGTATCGGCCACTAGGCAAGCCTATAGGACATCTATTCATGCAACACGTTAAAAACATAATATAAATAATTAAATCTACATTTTTCAATCCATTTAAATTTTTAAGACAAATAGTAATTCTACACAAAAATAGTAGTTCATAATATCTTTTTGATATGTCTATTTTTTATTTTTATTTTTGTCAAGATGCTGCACAAATATATGAACTCGTGGGCATGTTTTTTTTTTTTTTTTTGAAAGAAACATTTCTCATTCATTCATATATCTGTAAATTGAATACAAATTTTGTCTCTATGTAAACTAGCTAATACAAAAACTGGTTCCTCTTCAATCCACACCATCTCCTCCAGCCTTTGCTAAGTTATGTGCAACTACATTAGTACTCCTATGTGAATATTGCACCTTCCATCCATACTAGTCTTGAAGGACCATCTTCATCTCCTCGATTATACTATCAAAATAAGAGAAACCTTCATCTACTTCATTCACTGCATTAATAATGACCTGTGCAACACCCTCAAATATTACTTTGTCAAAATTGAGGTCCCTGCATAAGTCCATTGCTTTCCTCAAAGCATAGCACTCAGCTATAACTAGTAGGTCAACATTTGGTCTCTGGTCATTACAAGCAGCCATAACCTCTCCCTCTTCATTTCTGATTATCACTCTCATTCCCATCTTCCTTGTTTTAACATCTAAAGTAGCATCCCAATTGGCTTTAACAGAGCCCAACTTTGGTGGTTTCCAAAGTTTTTCACCTCCTACTGCTTGGTAGTCCCATCCTAACCCTCTGAAAAAGGCTTGGCTAGTTGAAAATCACACAAGACTTCCTTTGCTAATCTAATAACACTACTTGGGCTAAGAAATTTCTTTTCAAAAATATACTTGTTTCTTCTGTACCACAAGCTTCTCATAATAGCTACCATCTCTTCCATCTCAGACTTTGAAAGCTTGTGTGACAACTTCTCCCACAAACTTAGCAAATCTTCTTCTGCTATTTTCCATTTTTGCAAAGTTTTTAAATGCAAAGTCCAAACATCATTTGTAGCAGGGCAATGCCATAAAACATGCATTACAGACTCATCCTCTTGAAAACAAATAGGGCACTTTGGTTCTTCAATTACTCTCCTTACAAATAAATTCCTCCTTGTAGCTAACAACTCGTTGCCTGCCTTCCACATGAACACTTTTAATTTTTCAGGTAAATTCAAGCTCCATATATGTTTCCAGCTGCTATCTGATTCTGTCCCCCTTAAGGATTCCCCTTGTACAGCCTTTGATCCTTCTTGCTCCAAATAATAAGCACTTTTGACACTAAACAAGCCTTTATTTGAAGGGCCCATATTATTTTGTCTTCCATATCCCTTCTGCTCAAAGGAATGCTGCATATTTGATCAGCTTCCTCTTTCTGAAAAATAGTTCTAATCAGTACCTCGTTCCATTCCTTTTTATCCTCAACCATTAGCTCATTGACCTTAGCATCATCATTCAGTATAGCAACTGGACTCTATACACAGAAAGAAGATGGGGTGGACAACCATTTTTTATCCCAAATTTTGATCCTGTTACAATTTCCAACTCTCCACCTTAGCCCCTCTTTAAGCAGCTCCAATGAACACCACACACTTCTCCATATCAATGATGGTGTATAGCCCAATTTTGCCTCCAACAGTGAGGTATTTCTGAAATACTTTTCCTTATAGATTTGTGCTGTTAAGGAAGAAGGATCTTGCAAAATTCTCCAGCCTTGTTTTGCCAACAAAGTTGAGTTGAAATTCTCCAGGTCTCTGAAACCTAGCTTTCCATTACTTTTTGATAACCCTAGTTTCTTCCGGCTCCTCCATTGGATACAATTATCTCTTTGTTGATCATCCCACCAGAACTTGGCTAACAAACCATTAAACTTTTTGCCAAGCTTATTTGGTAACCTGAAAACAGTCATAGTATATGATGGAATAGCTTGTAATACAGTCTTTATCATAATTTCTTTCCCAGCACTTGAAAGATAAGAGTTCTTCCAATTATTAATTGTTTGCCAAATTCTTTCTTTTAAACACCTAAAGGTATTATACTTAGATTTACCCACCATAGGGGGAAGTCCCAAGTATCTCTCATAGTTCCCTTTCACCAAATCCCCTCCTTCCTTTAGGATTCTTCTTTTGATTTTTGGATTAGTGTTAGAACTAATAACATGGTTGTCTTCTCCTTATTTAAGAATTGACTAGAAGTTGCTTCATACCTACTGAGAATCCTTTTCAGTTTTCTCCATTCCTCCACACTAGGCATTTCAAATAGAACACAATCATCTGCAAGTAAGAGATGATTGATTCTCAGCCCCCTTCTCACAACTGAAACCCCTCTTATTTCCCTTTGCTGATCTGACTTATTGAGCAATGCACTGAGACCTTCTGCACACATGATAAAGAGGTAAGGGGATAGATGATCCCTTTGCCTTAATCCCCTCAATGGATAAATTTTCTTCCCTGGTTTACCATTAACCAAAATTGAGTATGTGATAGAAGAGACACATCTCATAATTATCTCTGTCCACTCACTGCAAAAATCCAGCTTCTTCATGATAACTTCCAAGTAATCCCACTCAATCCTGTCATAAGCCTTTGACATGTCAAGCTTGATGGCCATGCTTCCCTTCTTGCATTTCTTTCTCATCTTCATTGAATGTAGGACCTCATATGCAACCATAATATTGTTAGTGATTATCCTTCCTGGGATAAAGGCACTTTGATTGAGTGATGTTATGTCAGACAATACACCTTTCAGCCTATTTACAAGCACTTTTGCAGAAATTTTGTAAATGACATTACATAGGCTAATAGGCCTGTACTTAGTAACACTCAAAGGGTTTTTTGTTTTGGAGATTAAAACTATGCTAGTGTAATTAACTAGAGAAAGCAGAGACTTATCATTAAGGAAATCCAACACTGCATTGCATACCTACTCACCTATTGTATCCCAATGATTTTGGTAGAAACAAGCACTAAAACCATCTGGACCAGGTGACTTTAAAGGCCCCATATATTTGACCGCTTCCTCAATTTCCATTCTGTAGAAAGGTCTAACCAGTGTCTCATTCATATCACTTGTAACTTGAGTCTCCACCTGCTGCACGTAGCCTTCAATATCTTCCAATCTTAGTCTTGTCGAGGTAAACAACTTCTCAAAATAATTGTTGAAAGCCCCCCCAATTCCTTCTTGAGTTATAAATAGATTTTTTTGCTCATCCATGATCTGTTTTTAACCACATTCTTCCTCCTTCTTTGAGATGCACAAGCATGAAAAAATTGGTGTTTCTATCCCCCCCATTGCATACCAGTTTCTTTTTGCTCTTTGTTTCCATTTTAGGTCCTCACTCCCAAGCATTGACCCAACTCCTTCTGCACTCGTTTGATGTCTTCAGAATTATATCTGCTCTCTTCATCTTGGAGCTTTTTTAGCAACTCAATTTTCTCTTTTATACCTTTGAGTCTATCTGAACCAATCTGCTTACTCCACCTCAAAAGGGCACTTTTGCATCTTTCTAGTTTAATTTGAATTTTTGGCACGTAAGATTCCCTCTTCATATTTTGCCAAGCCCCTTTAATAACATCCTCACAACCTTCCCCTTTGACCCAGCTTGCTTCATATCTAAAGTTTTTCTTCCTTCTCCATACCTTTTCTCCTCTCTTCTTCATTGTCAACATAATTGGTTTATGGTCCAAACTTCTCCTAGTCAGCACTTCCACCCAATAGTCATTGAATATTTGTGCCCAATTTGGATTAGCCACTGCCCTATCTAACCTTTCTTTAGTAAAGGTCTCATCTTCATGTTTGTTGGTCCATGTGAATTTTTTTCCCTCTCCACCGGTGATCAAACAAATTACCCTCTTATAATGCTAATCTGAAACTTTCCATCTATCTCTCTGATCTTGGCTTTTCTCCCATCTTTTAATCATTAGAAATAATCTGATTAAAGTCCCCTAATATGCACCACCGTTGATTACTACTTGGTTCCAAAGACTTTAACAAATTTCAAGCTTCCTCTCTTCTACTAGTCTCAGGTTGACCATAGAATCCTGTTATCAACCACCTATCATCACCATTCTCATATGAAATCCAGGCACTAATATGCCTCTGAGTATAGTTTAGTAACTCAACCCTCACTCTACTATTCCACCAACTAGCTAATCCACCCTTCTTTCCCAAAGGCTCCACCACAAAACATCCCTCACAGTTAAGCCTCTTCTTCATTCTCACACACTTCTCACTATTCAACTTGGTTTCCATTAAAAAAATTAAGTTTGGGTCCTTTTTCTTCACCATAAGGCAAAGATCTTGAACTATCCGAGAGTTCCCAAGCCCTTGACAGTTTCAACTTTAGGTCTTCATTGTAAAAGGTGGGGCTGTTAAACAGCCTCCACCATGCTTTCTTTTGGATTGTATTCCTCACCATTAGAGTTTCTGCTTGTCTTCTTTCCTTTCAGCCTCTTTGATTATTTCCCTCCTCATTCTCATTCTTTCTTTTTTTAATGTAATTTTCCCCAATGCTAACTATTTTCTTCCCTTTTTCTATAGCCCTTCTCTTCCACTCACCCTTCATTGGAGCTCTGTTGGTAATTAACTCCTTGATGGTTTCAAAAAGGTCTTCCCTCTCTTCCTCAACCTTAGTAATGTTTCCTTCCTCATTCCCTATCCCTTCCTTCTCTAATTCCTGCTCTACTCCCTTCTCAACTATCTCCTCCTCCTCAGTTGTTTACCTTCCCTCCTCTGCTTGCTTAGTCATCACTTTATCATCCATTCTATCCTCCTTCTCATTGCCCCCTCCCTTTATTCCCTCAGACTCAGCCTTACTATCCCTCCTTCTTAGAAACTATTTTTTCACTAAGTACATTTTTTCCCATATTATTATTAATAATTTCTTCTACCTCATCCTGAATAAACCATCTCCTCCTTCCCTCATTACTTTATTTTTATTGCTATTTTCGATTATGCTCTAAACCAAACCCCATATTGAGCAGCTCCTTCACTCTTACTTTCACAACCTTCCTTACCATGAGTTAAACATCCACAAGAAAAGCAAAATCCGGGCAATTTTTCATACCTTATAGGAATCCAGAGCTTGTCCCCCTTCACATTAATGGTTCTACCTCTTGCTAGAGGTTTCGATAAGTCTATAGAGATCAGAACCCTTAAGAATCTTCCCCAGCCACTCCCATCCTCCTTCACATCCACCTCCTCTACTTTGCCGATGGTGTTGCCTATCTGTATCCATCTATCCTCATTCATGCAAGACAGTGGGGTGTTATGCAACTGAACCCAGAAAAGCTCATGCTCAAACTTTAGCTTCTGTGGTGGAGTATCTTCATCAAAAGGTTTTAGAACAAACAGATAAAAGTCAAACAACCATGGTCTTCCACTCCACACCCTTTGTTTATTAGCTGGATTGGCAAAGGTTATTGTGAATACATTCGTATCCACTTCCAGAAACTTTGCAGATTTGCTTATTCTCCAAAATTTCTTCATTGTGCTCTCCATCACCTCCTTGCTTATACTTCTATCCATGCACACTTCCCCACCAAACTGCATTTTCCTTTGTATGAAATCTCCTTTCCAACTTCTTTTTCGAAGTCTATAATTGCTTCTTCATCCTCCATCAAATGCATTCTACCCCATTTCTCCTGTATTTCCTCCATCATTCTATCTATGTTTCCTGATTTTTCCTTGATTTCCTCTCCTTTTCCTGGCGGTAGACACCCCCATAAGATTTTCCTCCACCGTAGCCCACTCCCTTTCTATCACAACCCTCACTCACACACCACCCAAATTTAGTTAGAATCTAGTGGACCCCACCACTCCACCTCTACCTCCCAATGCGAAGGAGAGAGAAGAAAAACTCGTGGGTATGTTGTAGATAACTTATTTATTCATAAAAGGAGTAGTTGTGGAATAGAACATTTAGATTATTGAATACATCGCATCAAGACACTGTTATTTAGAACAATATATATGTAAATATTTTTATTGGCATCGCCAAAACTGATTTGGTACTTGGGTTGTTGGCTCGGGGAGAAGAGACCAAAATGTCTCTCAATTTCTGGAGGAACATTCTTCTGGTTTTCATCAAACATGGCAAACAAATAAGTTTATATTGCTTGTCCAGGCCTCATTGGAGTCCCACCCTTCACATGATTAATCAAATTCTTGTAGAAAGTACCTGCATTTTCTACGCTTGCTACATCACTCCCTTCTGATGGCCAACCACTCTCTGATACAATGATTTGCAGATTAGGTGCACCAGCTTTCTCAAGAGCAGAGTACTGAGCATCCAACAATGCATAAAAAAGATTCTGGTACCCACGATTACCTTCTGGGTCTGTGACCACAACCCTTGGAGAAGTAAACCAGGCATATGGAAGGGAAATGCTTTGAGGGTTCTTGGTATAGGCAAAGTAGGGATGCACATTGACTAGAAGTGGTGCTCCATTGCTGACAAGGAAATTGATGATTGGGTTTATAAATGAAGTTGCAGTGCCAATGAAGGAGCCTTTTGATGGAGGAAACGAATTTTCCACCAAAGTTGTGTTAATGGATGTTGACACCTTGATTTGGTCCTGTAAGCCTATAGCTCCAATTGCATTGCGTATGTTTTGCATGGCAGGTAAAACAAATTGGGCTTCAGCATCACTTGGATGTACTTCGTTCCCGATAGCAATGTATCAGAATTTGACACAAGGCCAGTAGTTTCTTACGTTGTTCTGGACCCAGTTTGTTGCTGCCGCAACATCAGTGAGGGCTTGAAGGTTATTGTTGAGGATACCGATGATTAGCTCAATGTTTGATCCTCTAAGGGCGTTCAGAGTTGGTTGGTTTGGTTCATAAATCTGCATCTTTCCAATGCCATTGCTTTTGTATAGATTTATAACATCTGCTTCAGATGGGAGATTGTTGCCATTTCTTCCATAGCATACACCGACAGATTGTGTGCTTGCATTTCAAAATTGGGCCAAAATATGATAAGTTTTTAGCTTAATTAGGTATTGGCAAGTTAAAATGTTCCTAATTAAGCATTGTGTGCTATTGAAGCAATTACAAATTCTGCAGCCACAATGCATGGTAATGCGCATGGCAGAGCTCACGCCCACACTGCTATACCAGACAGCACACACCATGGCCAGCAGCAGACAACGTACTCATGCACAACAGCTACAAAAGAGCATATGCCAAGAGCATCTTCGAGAGAACAAATGAAAGAGCTACAAGTGTCCTAGGTCTAGAATACAT
The DNA here is from genome assembly GCA_003123785.1 of Pterocarya stenoptera. Taxonomy (NCBI): domain Eukaryota; kingdom Viridiplantae; phylum Streptophyta; class Magnoliopsida; order Fagales; family Juglandaceae; genus Pterocarya; species Pterocarya stenoptera. Next base: position 48,972 of record QEOT01009391.1, read on the forward strand.
TTTTCAATTCTTGTGTAAATCTGAACCGTTAATGTAATCTCATTCTTTGGATAGTTCTTTGATATAAATAGTACACAGATGTAATGAACAGTGTGTGGAAGAAACAAATATACGAAGGAAGTTTTTCTCTTTGGTTGTGTCATTTCCTCAAGAACCTTGAGTGCATTTCATTTTATTGTTTATGTGTTTTGTTATGGTATCCAGAACCCTCTAGGACTCGCGTCCCTCTTCCATGGCCAACCTAGGAATTGTTTCTTCTTCTTCTTCTTCTTCCTCTCCTTCTTCCTCCCCACCACCTTCCTTCAACCCCATCACCATTACTTCCTCTACCCACTTCATCATCATCAAGTTAACAATCGATAACTATTTACTGTGGAAAGCGCAGATTGAACCATTCTTGAAGGGGCATCATTTCTTCGACTATGTGGATGGCTCCATCCCTGCGCCTCCCTCCACCATTGCTGGCTCTCCCAACCCCGCACACACCAGCTGGGTGTTACAAGACTAGTTGATCATCTCGGCCATAAATGCCTTTCTATCCAAAAATATCCTTGCCCAGGTTTTATCGTGCACCACCTCCTTTGCTGTTTGGTCTACTCTTCAGACAATGTTTTCAACTCAATCCTCTGCTCATATAATGCAAACCCAATACCAACTTGCTACGTTGAAAAAGGGATCCGACTCCATCTCCACTAACTTTCACAAAGCAACCTCCCTATCCTTTACTCTTGCCTCTGCTGGTTAAACACTCTCCAACTTAGAGTTTATTATTTTTCTCTTAACTGGCCTTGGAACTGACTTTGACTCCATTGTCACTTCCCTAACCACACGGCTTGAACCCCTTACTCCTCCTCAGGTCTTCAGTTACCTCCTAAACCATGAGAGTCGGCTTGCTCATCAAAATAATGCTCTACTTTCAAGTACCTCTTTTGCAACAAACTCTACTGCTCGACAGACTCCTCTCAATACCGTTTCAAACTGAGGCAGGGGAAACTAGTTCAGGGGTCGATGTGGACGTGGTGGGCACCATGGGGCCTTCAACTAGCCCTCCAATCATCCCTTTGATCGCACGATATGTCAAATATGCAACAAAGCTGGTCACTCGGCAGCAGCATGTTATCAACATCTGAACATGGCACATCAAGCCCCTGCACTTGCTTCTTTTGCTGCTCATTATACCTCTCTGCCTCAGCAAGCTCCGAACCTCAACATGTGGTTCCCAGATATAGCGGCGACGAACCATTTTACCAATGACTTTGCCAACCTCAATCTTGACGCTGCATTGTACCAAGGCCCTAACCAAGTCAGCATCGGGGATGGCTCTACTCTTCCCATAGACCATAGTGGTTCAGCTTACTTCCCCTCATCTTCTAGAAATTTTATTCCTAAACATCTACTTCACGTGCCATCTATTACAGGTAATCTACTTTCTGTACGTCAATTTTGTCTTGATAACTCTGTGTTTTTTGAGTTTCACTCTAATTCCTTTTCTATGAAGGATTTGCGAACCCGGGCAACACTTCTTCAAGGCAAAGTTAGGAATGGATTGTATGAGCTTCCCACTGGTGTTTCGGTGCACAACACACTTTCACAACCTTCTCTCTCCCCTCAAGCAATGATTGGTGAACGAACCTATACTCAAATGTGGCATTCTCGCCTTGGCCATCCCAACCCACGAACAACTCATAAAAAAATTCAAACTTCCCCTCACCACTCACAACCAGATGTCCCCCTGTCCCTTTTGCCCTCAAGCCAAATCACACACTTTACCTCATCTGCCTACTCCATCTCGCTCTATTAAGCCTTTTAGTCTTTTATTTTTAGATATTTGGGGACCGGCGCTTGTGTCGTTGTCTCATGGTTGTCGTTTTTATCTATCTGTCGTTGATGATTATTCGAAATACATTTGGTTTTTTCCACTATTAGCAAAATCGGATGTATCATCTATGTTTCTTGCATTTTATAAATATGTCACCAATTTCTTTTCCTCTAATATTGCTTGGTTCAAACCGATGGGGGTGGCGAATTTTGGCTCTTATACAAAATTTTTCAAAATTATGGCATTCAACACCGGGTGACGTGTCCCTACTCTCATGCCCAAAATGGCACCGTTGAGAGGCGACACCTTCACATTGTTGAAACCAGACTAGCACTTTTGGCCCATTCCTTTGCCCCGCAAAAATATTGGGCCGAAGCCTTCTCAACCGCAGTCTTTCTTATAAATCGAATGCCTACATCAACGCTTGAAAACAAATCTCCCTTTCAATTAATTTTTAATCAACTCCCCGATTATACCTTTCTACGCACTTTTGGATGCCTTTGTTGGCCCAACTTGAGGTTATTTAATCGTCATAAAATAGATTTGAGATCCAAACCATGTGTTTTCTTGGGTTATAGTCCAGATCACAAGGGGTATTTTTGTCTCCACATACCCACGGGAAGACTCTATATTTCACGTGATGTTCAATTCTATGAAGACACCTTCCCATTTGCCTCTCACAACTCACGGCCCACACACCAACCTTCTCACGGGAATTCTCTCCCAGCGGTAAGGGCCCACAAACCTCACCTCTCACCCTTCTACAAAACACATTTCCAACCTCACCTCATGGCAATCCTCGGCCCACTATAGACCCAGGCCCGCAACCCTTCAGCTCTCAGCACATACCTCCTCACAGATCAACCCAGCCCGCCACAACACCTTCCTCCCCAGATAGGGCATCGTCTTCCCCTTCAACACAACACCAACCCGTAGCACCTCCTTCTTCGATCATTCGCGCACCTCCCTCCTCTACACCACCGTCATCTCCATCTCACAGACCAAATCAACATACGGCATCTCTTTCCCCTCCTGCGACACCTCCTATTCACCCCATGGTCACAAGGTCCCGCAACAACGTCCATAGACCCCTTCGTCGCCTCGATGGTACTATTCCATGGCCTACGCTGCACCCCTCCCTTCACCTAACCGCTTCCATTTCCTCTGTGGTTCCGAAGGAACCATCCTCCTTCACTGAGGCCATGAAATTTCCCGCGTGGCGCGCTGCTATGGCTGCCGAGTTTGATGCCCTGCTTCTCAACTTCACCTGGGATCTCATCCCGTATGACTCCAACCTCAACATCCTTGGTTGCAAGTAGGTCCTAAAGACCAAACGTCTTGTTGATGGAACTCTTGAACGGCGAAAAGCTTGCCTAGTTGCTAAAAGGTTCCATCAGCAAGCGGGGGTCGATTTCACTGAGACTTACAGTCCTGTGGTCAAACCAGTGACCATCCGAACCATCCTATCCATTTCTGTCACCTTGTCTTGGCCCCTACACTAGTTAGACATTCAGAATGCGTTCTTGCACGATGACTTGGAGGAAGCTATATACATGCAACAGCCGCCGGGGTTCACAAATCCTGATCATCCCACACACATTTGCAAGCTTCGTAAGTCTCTCTATGATCTCAAACAAGCCCCTCGGGCTTGGTTTTCAAAATTAAGCAATAAACTGTTGTCTCTTCAATTTTTTGCCTCTAAATCAGATTCCTCATTGTTTATATATTGTCATGGCTCTGATTTAATTTATGTTCTTATTTATGTTGATAACATTATTGTCACTGGCTCTCGTAAGCAATTGATATATGAGTTTATTTCTGCCATGCACAATTCATTTCCAGTGAAAGACCTAGGTTGCTTGCATTATTTCCTAGGAATTGAGGTTATTAGAAACTCTGGTGGTCTGTTCCTATCTCAGCATAAATACATCTCAGATCTCCTAAAAAAAACCAACATGCATAACTCAAAGGCTGTCTCGACTATTATGTCTACATTTGAAAAACTCACTGCCCTTGATGGGTTTTCATTTGAAGACCCATAGCTTTACCGTAGCACAGTAAGAAGTCTTCAGTATTTATTCTTTACCCGCCCTGACATATCGTTTGCAGTTAACAAAGTTTGCCAATTCATGCATTGTCCTAGGCTTCCTCACTGGCAGGCCGTTAAATGCATACTTCGTTACTTACGTCACACTCCTCATCTTGGACTTCACATTTCACCTTCATTTTCCTTTAATTTATCAGCCTTTTCTTATGCTGATTGGGCCGGTTGCCCAGATGATTGTCGATCCACTAGTGGATTCTGTGTGAATCTTGGTTGGCACCTTGTATTCTGGGGGTCCAAAAAGCAACCCACGGTTGCTCGATCCTCAACTGAAGCTGAGAATAAGGCAGTAGCAAATACGACATGTGAACTACTATGGTTACAATCTCTTCTTGGTGAACTTGGCATTTTCCTGCCCATCCCTCCCATTTTATGGTGTGATAATCTAGGTGCCACTTATCTTTCCGTTAATCCTGTTTTTGCACTCTCGCACCAAGCATGTGGCCTTAGATTATCACTTTGTGCGTGAACGTGTGGCTGCCAACACCCTTAAAGTCTCATTTGTTTCCACTAAAGATCAAATTGTAGATATTTTTACCAAGCCTCTCTCAAGTGCTCGGTTTCAGCTACTTCGATCAAGCCTCACCATCTCTCCGATGCCGTTTGACTCGCGGGGGGCTATTGAAGCAATTACAAATTCTACAGCCACAACGCATGGTAATGCGCATGGCAGAGCTCACACCCACACTGCTGTACCAGACAGCACACACCACGGCTAGCAGCAGACAACGCACTCATGCACAACGGCTACAAAAGAGCATCTGCCAAGAGCATCTTCAAGAGAACAAATGAAAGAGCTACAAGTGTCCTAGGTCTAGCATACATTTTTCAATCCTTGTGTAAATCTGAACTGTTAATGTAATTTCATTCTTTGGATAGTTCTCTGATATAAATAGTACACAGATCTAATGGACAGTGTGTGGAAGAAACAAATATACGAAGGAAATTTTTCTCTCTGGTTGTGTCATTTCCTCAAGCACCTTGAGTGCATTTCATTTTATTGTTTATGTGTTTTATTATGTGCCGACATTGATTTTAGGAAAAAGTATTAAAATGATAAGTAACCATTTTGGTCTAAAGCACTTGCAGAAGATAATTCTATGAACAATACTAATTCCATCACTCAGAAATAGTTGCAGAAGAAGGAAAGCCAAACCCCTGCACAACTACATTTTCAAGAAAAGAGAAAAAATTACACTAAATTCTTAGTTCAAACAGGCCTTTTTGGATCAAAATAGTCATATGAGGACTGATTAAAGGTGAAGTCTGAGACAGAGAAGCTAGTGCTTCTTGGATTCTCACATCTCAAACCAATTTGGAGCTCAAAATCAAAAGATTAGGCAATGTAATATGCACAGACACAGAGAGAGAGAGTATTCGAGCACCTGTTAGTTCTAGGCCAGATAAGAAAAAACCAAGTAGCAATATGGGAGCCATAAAAGCTTTGCAATCTTTTGCATCCAAGAAACCCATTTGGGTAATTAAAAAACGAGAAATTGAACCAACTCTATGGTTTAACACTGATATCCTTGCATTACCATCTCTCACATACGCCTTCATTTATAGATAGGTTTGTGCCTAGCTTAGAATTGTTGAGTTTTAGACAATGTCCCATACCATTTGCCAATGACCTCTTCACCGTCAATCACTCCATTGACATCAATGCATAATTTGTGACAACTACCAACTCTTGCAGGAAAAAAAAAGACAGAGAAAAGAAACCCAGATCAGGATTCTTAACCACAAACGTAAGTAGGACTCAAGTAAAAAGTCTTTATGTTACGTTTATTTGTCTATATCAGGTACAGAAAAGTCTTGGTCTTCAAGATGCATCCATTTAATGCAGCCTAACCTGTCCCAAATGGGGGACATGAATAGCTGTGGGAATCTGAAGTCCTCAAGGAAAGAACTTGAACCATTAATTTGACTGTTTAGAGAAAGTCCAGAATTATGTACATATTCAATCGACAAGACTGCGTACTCAACCCGTTTCTCTCAGAAAAGTCAAGTTTCGACAAGTATTAACTTCTAGTTTATACAAGGTCTTGCAGTAGGCCAGGTACGTTTTTCAGGCGTGGTGGATGATGATCGAGCTCGCTATTTGATTGTGCGGTATATTCTACGAACCCAAAAATAAGATCCAACTGGGAATTAAATGATATGTTTGACTTGTAAACCTAGTCATGTGTGTGTGTGTGACTGTGTTTAAGCCTGCAAAGATAGCATATATTCAAGAGCAGCGTCGACTAAACTGGAAATTGCTGAATATGGAAAGTTGCGATTTGTTCCTCAACATTAAACTGAAAATTCCCTTCTATAGAGTTTCCTTTTGAATTACTCGAATTCTTTCCAAACTTGTCATTTGAGGCTTCCACGTTATCATCCTCTTCTTTCACCTCTGAGAATTGAGCATGATCCTCCCCTTTGTCCATATGCCCTGTTTGTTTAGACATTGCTTTACTTCGAGGTATAGATGACACAGCCATGCACCGTATTGAGTATCTCTATAGCCATGCAATGATTTCAAAGAGGACATCTCCTGACAGCCACCAAGTCCATGCTTAATAATTCCACACTTAAAACAAAAATTTGGTAACCTTTTATAAACAAAAGCTACCCAAACTTTAGAACCATTCAACTGCACTGTAAGGCCCCTCATCAGAGGTCTTGTCATACTTATGGCCACCTTTACACAAAGGTAAGGTCCCCACCCCACTCCTTCTGCATCCATATCAATGTCCTCATCAATACCAACTAAACCACCTACTTTTTCACCAACGGACTTTGTCATCCCTCCTAACGGAAGGCCATGCATTTGAATCCACATCGGCTTAGTGTCAAAAGGGAAATCAGATGGGGCAATGAGACCATTAAAACTATCCAAACAGATAAGATATCTATCGAATGTCCATGGTCTGCCAGCCTTTACCCTCTCCATGTCGTCTTCACATTGAAACTCCATCAGGAACAAGTTCTCCCCAACAACTTTGAAGTGCAATCCTTTTCTCGGCTTCCATATCTTTAACATCGTGGTTTTAAACGACTCTCTATTGATATTTTTATCAGCAATCACTAGACCAATGAGACAACGCCTTCCCCTTCTAACCACAGCCTCATCTTCTAATGCATCAAGTTGAATTTCCTGATTTTCTGCCTCAGTGAGACTAAACTTGTCCCACTGTTTGATTATATCCTCAGCCATGCGGAGATATTATGAGCATGAGATTGAAACCCGTACTGTCACCCCCCTCCTCAGCCCAAAGACTAGGAGACAAAACTTGCTGTTAGCAAGCACCACTCTCTCCTCAGTGAAAACTAGGAGACTCCCCCATGTATTTTGCTCATTTGATTGCATTAAAAATAGTGTAACTCCTCTAATGTTATGGTAATGTTAATTTTTGGAAACTTTTCAGTAATGACAGAATAAATTAGCTTTGTTTCCTTTCACTACAAGAAATAAGGGTTTTTGCGACGATTTTATGTCTGTTGGAAATAAAACCAAGAGCAGACAATTGTGAAGAATATGCAGCATAGTAAAAATCACCGGGAAAGATCAAATCTGGCATTTTAGGGGTTATTTCCGGCAATTTTTGGTGCTGAGAAAGATTGTTTTTCTTGTAGTATTTGTAGAAATGTTTGACTATTGACTTAGAGTAATGCTAGATATAATTTTAAGGTATGCAAATCCTGCACATTCCTTTTGACAAAAAAGAAGAGTCCACACCTGAAGAAAGAACGAGGTGGTTGTTTCCTTTCCTATCAGCTTATAAAAATTGAAGCATTAACTTCCTTATATGCATTGTAGCTCTTGTCAAAACATTGTAATTGTCCAGCGTTTCCATTTTATGTTTTTTTTTAATTGACTGAAAAAAAATTATCCTTATTTATCTCATTTGTCATTTCAAACCAAAAAATTTCAAAAACAATATATTTATAAATTTTATAATTTATAGACCTAAAACATCGTTGATGTGGAAATTTTCCACATAAACTATATATGCTAAAAAATCATTGGTGTTTTGATTTATTTATTTTTTAAATTATAATGGATCCCACTATAAGTGGTGTGTTAACGCACTGACTTATGTGTAACAAAACTTTAAAAAAAGAAAAGAAAAGAAAAAACTCTCCATCTTTGCCATTTGAAGATCCTAAATCCTTAGTTCTACAGCATATAACATAGAGCCGGCTTGATTTTCAAGGCGATTTCTCAATCTTGCTTTGCAATTATTTTTTTAAAAAATCTTTTTTATCCTTTTTCATATATTTTTAAAATTTTTTAAAGCAATGCTAATCGGCTAACTTTCTGTGCAAACAATTTTGAAACCTTCTTTATATTAAGTTTTAAGGTTATCTTCCATTTTTTTTTTTTTATCATTTTTATTATCTATCTCCTTGGCAACTGACATGCACAAGAGATCATGCGTCTCTACTAATTACAAGTTTTGGCATCTTTCTCCAACAAAAATAGATTTCTTTTAGTACATGTATATTTCTTGACAACATTTTATATGTAGATTTTATACATTCCCACTCTTAGGACGGAGACCATGTTTAATATGATCTTATATAATTAGTGAATTCTGATGACTGAATAAATAGATACTTTAAGTGGTTTTTTTTTCCCTTTTTTGTTATGAGATAGGGAAAATCAAGCATGTCTAAGGCACGCGCAATAATTATAACTTAAGGGTCAAAGTTCGGCGATTTTTTTCTCTCAACACTGGGCGATTTTCGGGCGACAACTTTATTTTGCTAGGGTTCTTTTTACGTAGAAGGGCTGCATGGCGGCCACTACCATAGAGGCAAGTCAACGTTCCTACATTGATCTTATCTCAGCGGTTCATCAACCTTTACCTGAGATGTCTGTGCCCCATCGTGGGCCAAAGTACGTGGATGGAGAACTTTGTTTTCAGTTTACTAAGGAGGAGATTGCGAGATCTGCTGAACCTTTCCGTTATTCCGTTGTTCTAAATTTTCTAAGGCAGAGGCCCTCATTGGATGCTATCCAGTCTTTCATTCATATCGATTGGGGCTTATCGTGCATGCTGGTTGTTTCAACCATGAGGAGACCATGAAATGTCTTTGTCCGAATGTCAAATGAACTAGATTTCCTGAAAGCGCTCTCTCGTGAAACCTGTGAGATGAATCGGGTTCAATATCGGGCTTTTCACTGGAAACCAGATTTCAATGAAGATGGAGAACCATCGTTGGTGCCTGTTTGGATAGTGCTGCCAAGCCTTCCACCAAACTTTTATCATGAATCCTTTCTAAAGATCCTTACTACTTGGATTGGCCGGTACACTAGAAGGGATAACCCAACGAAATGTGCAACTCGCACGGATGGGGCACATTTATGTTTGGAGATGGATGCAGCAAAAGAACTGATTCCTTTTTTCTTGATCGGGATGCCAGGGATGGGACCAAAAAAGGAAATGATTTACAAGACTCTCCCGACGTTTTGTTCAAGGTGTAAGGTGCAAGGGAACAACATACGTACATGCAGATTGAAGAGACAGACTAATGGAGAAAAAGTTTGGGTACATAAGAATGCAAAAGACACGGATACTGCAAAAACAGACCAAGATTATGTCCCAAATGATGATATAGATAAAGGCAAAGGTTTGATGATGGTCTCAGGCACTGAATAGGGAAATACGAGTGAATATTTGGTTCCACAATCTGAGGATGATGTCTTAATGCAAGAGGAAGATAGGACAAGGGATGGACAATTAATAATTTGTCAGGACACAGTGGAGAGAAACAGAACTGCTGATCAGCCGAGTGAAGAAAATATCTTAAAAGGAAGGGAATATCATATGGAGGAGGTTGAAGATGAGGCAATAGAGGAACCTGGAAAAAATGGTGTTGTAGATCTAGAATTGGAGGCTATGCTTGATGAGAATGTTGTTGAGAACACTAATATGGTAGACTCTGTTTCTGAATTGGAAATGGAATTAAATGTTGAAGTTTTTTTTAAACATAGAGATTATGCCACGGAAAATGAGGGAGTGAATATGAAGAAAAAAGGAGTTAGGAAAACTTTTGAAAAGTTCGTAGCTCGACCCAGGTGTTAGCCCGGCCAAACAATTTTCCTTATGATTGGTCCAATTTTAATATGGAATATTAGAGGTCTTGGAACCTCTAGAGGTAGATTAAAAAGTTTGGTTAAGAAATTGAAACCGAAAATAGTTGCTTTAATGGAACCTTTTGCTTCATCTGATAAGGTGCATGATTTATTACATTTATTACATATGGATTAGTTTATTACTAATGAAGGGAGGCTAGTAAAATTTGGGTGCTTTGGCAGGATGATATTCCATTTCAGCTTGTTTTAAGTAGAGAACAATTCATTTTAATTCGAATAGGTGATGGAATTACAAATTTACTATGTTGCTTTGTATATGCCAAGTGCAATATGGTGGAGAGGAGAGATCTATGGGAGCATTTAAATGGCCAGGTTCTAGGAACTAAACCCTGTATTACTGTAGGGGATTTCAATATTATAAGGGAAGGTTCGGAACGTCGGGGTGGAAGACCTTGTCCAAGAGCGGCAATGGAGGATTTTAATTCCTGGATTTATCATTGTGGACCGATTGAAATAAATTCTTTGGGAAGGAGGTTCTCTTGGTGTAATGGGCAGAGTGGTCTCTTAAGAAGTTGGACAAAACTGGATAGGTGTTTCTTGAATGCTAGCTGCTTGACAAGATTTCCTAATGTGACAAACTGCTATTTACCAAGATCAACTTCAAATCATTCACCCATGTTCATGGAATTTCAATTAGATCCTTTCTTTTATGGACCTTCTCCTTTTTTATTCCAACAAATGTGGATAGAACACCCATAATTTCAATCATTTGTGGGGAAAATGTGGGAGGAGGAAGTGGGGGGATCGGGTCTTTTGCAATTGGCTTTCAAACTGAAAAAATTAATGGGGGCTTTGAGAGAATGGAACAAGAAAATTTTCGGAAGAACAGAGGCTCATTTACAGGAGTTAGAAACTCAAGTTGAAACTTTGGAGTTACCTTTACAGCATGAATGGGATTCGGGGATTGAACAAGAACTTGTGCTGAAACATATGGAATTAGCTGATTGAAGGCACCAGAAGAGACTAGACTGGCTCAAATGGCAAAAGTTAAATGGTGTGCTAAAGGAGATCAAAATTCAAAATTCTTCCATACTTATTTATCTTACAAGAGGAAAAAGAGAGTCAGGACATAAGGCTTCAAGATGGCACTTATTTGAGATCACCCAAGGAAATCCATCTAGGAGCAGTAAATTATTTTACAAACTTTCTGCAAAAGGAGACTCACGGAAGTTTGCCAGATTTATCTCATCTTATCTTGCCCATTATAACATTGGGGGAGAGTGAAGCAATTTGTGCTATTCCATTGATTGAAGAAGTGAAAAGTACCTTGGATTCCATACCTTCTAATAGTGCTCCGGGTTCAAATAGTTTTGGATCAGGTTTCTTTAAAAGTGTTTGGGACATCATCAAGTTGGATATCATGGCAACAGTTGAAGAATTCTTTAGAGGAGGTAAATGGCCTAGATTCTATGCTTGTTCTTATGTGGTGTTAATTTCGAAGATGGATATGCCAACTGGGTTTGATAAATTTAGACCCATAAGTATTTGTTCGGTGTTTTATAAAATTTGTTCAAAGGTGATTATGAACCGTTTGGCAACTCTCTTCCCAAAAATGATATCTCTTGAACAAGTTGTGTTTATTCCTGGTAGAAGCATATTTGAAAATATCAGTCTGACTCAGGAAATTGTTCATTCTATTAATAAGAAGATACATGGTGGGAATGTGGTGTTAAAGCTTGACATGGCCAAAGCATATGACCGTGTTGATTGGGATTTTCTTATGAAGGTGCTCTGATCCTTTGGTTTTTCTAACGTAGTTTGTGGCTTGATTAGAGAGTGTATCGCTACGCCTTAGTACTCTATTATGATGAATGGCACTACGAAAGGTTTTTTCTAGAGTGGCCGAGGATCTAGACAAGGGGGACCCTTTGTCCCCTTATTTGTTCATTATTTTACAGGAAATCTTATCACGTCTTATAAAGCAAAGTGTGGAGGAGAAGAGTTTCAGCTAGTTTTCACAAGCCCGAAATACTACTTTGATCTCTCATCTAATGTATGCGGATGATGTGGTCATCTTCACTAATGGAGGTCGTAATTCAATTCGGTGCATTTTAAAAAATTTGGCTACATATGAGAAGTGGACTGGTTAGTTGATCAACAAAGAGAAAACTACTATGTTTTTCTCTAATAAAATTCCTATAGCTAGAAGAAGAAATCTTAAAAGATTGACCGGTTTTTCGGAAGGTAAATTCCATTTTAAATATTTAGGAGTTCCTATTGTTTTCGAAAAGCTAAAAATTGTAGACTTGTAGGAGTTGGTGAGTAAGGTTCAGAAAACCAATAAGCGGGTGGAAAAAGAGACTGTTATCGGTGGGGGGAGAGTGATTTTACTGAGGCATGTCCTTGCTAGCATGGCCTTACATCTACTGGCAGTTTTGCAGGTTCCCAAACATATTATCTCTTCATTAAATCATTTAATGAGCTCATTTTTTTGGGGAGAAATGGATGGAAGAGGAAAGAAAAAATGGATTGCTTGTAGACAATATGTAGGCCAACTGCAGAAGGAGGTTTGGGTATTAGACCTTTTGATGAGATGCAAAGAGCACTTCATTTAAAATTTTCCTGGAAACTGATGCATGAGAACTCTGTTTGGGCTACTTTCTTTCGTAAGAAATATGTTGGGAACAAACCTTTCATGCTTTTTGGTCCTCAAAAGGCTACAAGGTTTTGGCATGTGCTTGTTAAAATATTCATACTGTCTTGAGTAATTCTAAATGGAAACTCAAAGAAGGAAATGTACTCTTCTGGTATGATAAGTGGTTGGATCAGGGGCCTTTTGCTGAAAATTTTCTAGTGATTGAGCGGCCTCTATTGAAAGTTAAAGAATGCCAACTTGAAAGTGGATGGGATGTGGCTCTGTTAGAAAGGCTGGTGGGTACTAAAACTGCAGAGAAGGCTCTCAATGTCCTTTCAAAATGTAAAGAGGGAGGAGATATGCTAATTTGGACCAAAGCTGAAAGTGGCAATTTTATCACCAAATCAGCTTGGGAATTTATTCGGGTCAGAGGCCTGACTGTGGAGGGGCATAAGTGGATATGGAAAATATGCTTCCTAAAAGGTTCTCTGTACTAATGTGGAAGGCATGGCATGGTGCACTAGCAGTGGATGACAAAATTAGGGGGATTGGGATTCCTCTGGTTTAGAAATGCAACTGTTGTAGCCATGGAAAATATGAAGATCTAAATCATACTTTATTTGATGGGGAGATTGCAGGTGAGGTTTAGAAAAAATGTGGTGCTATTATTGGCTTGCAGATTGGAAGAACATGGCATGAAACATGTCTTAGTTGGTTTCAGAGAGCTTCAAATGCCTCTCAAATAGGTGTCATCCTAGGATTACTACCTACTATTATTATGTGGAGGTTATGGGCTTGAAGATGCTCTACACTTACGGAAGGTAAGGCTGAGTCAGTTCAGGTGGTATGACAATCTATCAAACAATGGATAGGTGTGATCTATCAAGGAATTTCTAAGCCAAAAAAGTTCACTCAAGCCGATTCTTACATTCTTAACAGTCTAAATATTACTCCAATTCCTATTCAACAACAACCAATCCAGCTAATATCATGGTTAAAGCCATCCCACGATAGAGTGAAAATAAATACGGAAGGGAGTAGTCTGGGAATCCAGGAGCTTCGAGGGCTGAGGGAGTGATTCGGGATAAGCAAGGATCTTTGTTGTTGGCGTTTTCAATGAATTTAGGATATGGTGATAGTACCCAAGCTGAATTGAGGGCTTTGTTGGAGGGAGTTAAACAATGTAAGAGATTGAATTTATCCTCAGATGAGATCGAAATGGATTCAAATGTTATACTGTCATGGTTGCAGAAAACTAGATGCGGCATCTGGTATTTGGAGGATTATTGGGAGGAACTTCAAGACTTGCTTTCAACAATGGACTACAAGATTTCTCACATTCATAGGGAAGGAAATGTTATTGCGGATTGGTTAGCTAGACGGCGTGCAAGGGAAGGAGATGTGGAATGGAAAACCATGAGTAAGCTACCTCCTCCGCTACGAGGCTTGATCAGAGTCGACAAATGGGGTCTTCCTTCAATTCGGTGCAAGAGGTATGGTGTTGGGTTTTAAAGTGGAGGTGGGTTGTGGGATTTGAGCATAGTATAGTAAGTTTACATCGGCGCAAGAGATACATTTGGATGGTTTTAATGTTAAGGTGTAGTTTTGATTCTTGTTACAGTTTGTTTTGGTTATTAGTGGATTGTATAGGAAATTTTACTTTTCATTTGTTTGTGATATTTGGGTTAGGTTTTGTTAGGATTATTTGTACACCCCAAGTGTCCTATTTGTTACCATGGTTTTCCTCCGCCATAAGTGAAGGTAATCAATAAAATTCGGGTACCATCCTCTACTATAAAAAAAAACAAATGTCTAAGGCACGTGCTCTCTAGTGTGTGTGTCTATATGTATATGGGTAGTACTATTTAAAAGTCTTTACAGTACAAACTATCCACATAACATAATTCAATTGGTAAGATTCGAATTTTAAAATCTATATTTCAAATCAAATTATGCCACATGGATGGTGTGTGGTGTAAAAACCTTCAAATAGAATAATTCTATGTATATATGTGTATATATATTGTTGATGACGTGTTTTGCACACTAATTACTAGGCCCAACTACCTATAACACGAGTAAGGTGGTGGCTCGAGGTCATGGGAACATCCGATTCCTAGGTCAGTGTTCTTCTTTCTTTGGGAGAATTTCAGTAAACAAGAGAGCATGAGAGCTAATTCTGACTTAAAGTTTGTCTTTTAACTGCGAGCCAAGGTGGTCCCCTATATCCCATTTCAGAGGTACCTATCTTTCGTATGGGACGTTACTCTGCTGCTTTTGACGGGGCGTTACCCTCTCAGGTCATGTCCTTGCAGCAAGTTGGTGCGTGGGGCCATTTACTACATACTCTTGTCAATGATAAGGGTTCTTGTTGTGCACACTATCGGGGACAAGTTGCCTTACTGTGACCCCTGCCGGTGTGGGCATCAGTCTTTTGACGGCATGGCACTATCATTACACACATGTGCAGGGCAGTGTCAGGAATGTCGATGCCCTGTCACCCTAGATTTGTCTCTTCTTTTCCCCAGGCTTTGGACTTTTTCTACCCCAGGCCCTGGCCCTTTATCCTTCATATTGCTAGTGGGTGGAGCGTAAGGGCGTTGATGAGTGGGACCCCTAGTATAGGTCAACCCAGCTTGAGGGGGTCACAAGTATCCCTCCCTATTGGGCCCAGTCCGACAAGGGATTTCACATCCTCTCCAATTACCCCGCCAATTCTTACTGTACGCATACAATGGGAATTTGTAATCATTTCATCCTTTTGCCAGCTCGTGGCATATGGCGTGGGAGGATACTTGTCATGCAAAACTGTTCTCCTTGCCATGTTGGAGGTTGCATCTGATGGCATGGTCTCGCATTCTCTTATGTAGCGGAAATCACGAGACCTGTCACCCGTTGTTTCGCTATCCCATGACACCTGTCATTTCCCCATCTGGGCAACTCAATCCACCTATTTAAACTCAAGCCTCGCTTCATTTTCCACTTTATTGCTTTACTGTCTTTTTTCGCACTCCTTGCTTCTTTGAGCCTATTGTCTATTTCCTTTCTCAATGTTTCCCACACTTCTTCTTCTTTCTCACTTGTCTTCAAACCTACCAATGGCGCCCAGGAATACCTTGCATTTTCTTCTTGTGGTGCTCGCTTTGCCCGTCCAGAAGGATCTTCAAGAGTCCTCCAGGATTTGGATCTCCCTAAGACTCGTGATGAGTCCTGGGACTTCAATGGGTATTATTGGGCCTTGATAGTCACTCCTGCAGACCTGAGGTCGTTTAGAATTTCTTTGGAATGCTTGGCACCATGAACTTCGAGGCCCCGGCGAATCGCTAAGGAGTCGTGGATTCAGAAGGTTTTGCCACGAACGTGGTTTTATACCCTTCGACGTACAGCAATGGGCTGCAGCTTCCTTTCTGTTGCCCAGTCTGAGAAATTTTGGATGTCTTCCATCTGGCTCGGGCACAGCTTCATCCTAATGCATGGAGAATCTTTCTACGTTGTTGCATCGTTTGGCGCATGGCTTTGGGGCACTTTGGTGAAGGCTACTTGGACCTGACCGTTAGAGAGTTCTTGTTCATGCACAGTGTGCTGCACCTAGATGGCAGCCTGTGTAGTTTTTGTTCTCTGGCAAGGTGCAAGATTGCCCTCCTGGAATCCTGTTAGTTCTGCATCAAGTACTAGTTCAAATGGTTCTTCTTCATGACAAGCGAAGGTTAGGAGTTTCCTACCTAGGAGGAAGTTCATCGACAGTTCCCCATTCACATAATTTGGGACATCGTGCTGGATGACAAAGAGATTTGCCTAGTTGACCGAGCACGAGCAGACCTAACTAGAGGTAGTCTACTCATGGGTAAGGGCACATCCAGATGACATCGACTCCAAGGCTCTGCTAACCAGAGCCAACATAGATCGATTCTTGACAAGCGTCTCGCTAAGTTGGAAAAGGGCTACTGGAGAGACAATCATCTTCTCGGGGACGAAGGAGACCTCCCAGCCCCCAGCTGGAGGGAAGGGGGAAAAAACCTCTCAGCGAGGTTAAGGAGGAGGAGTCGGGAGACAGCGGCAGCAGCTCCGAGCCATGGTGACGGCCTCTCGTGGGCCAATCTTCCCAAGCCCCCTCCTCTTCAAAGGTTGTAGAGCCTATCCACGAACATCCGCATCCCTCGGCAAGAGCTGGTGCTTCTCAGGCCAAGCAGGCGCTTCCTTGGCCACCAGTGGTGTCCCAGGATCCCACCCCGTCAGGCCACGTGGGGCAAGCTGGGATCCTCAGCTAGAGAGAGGAGGAATTGGAGATGGCTTTCTTCTTGGGCTTTCTTGACCCTCCCCCGAGGGACTTGCAAGTCTTCGTTTTGTGCTCACTTGGAGTTTGTCACATCCCCCAGTATGGGCAATTTTGAAGAGGTTGGGGATACCAGGGAGTCAGTGTGCTCAGGCAACACTAAGGAAGTCGTCTCCCCACACCCGGATCCAGATATGGGGTTGTCACTGAGCCACATTCAGGTAGTGGATCTCGACGAGGATAGGGTCTCCACCCTGGAGTTTCCTAACTGCGTATCCCCCGAGACTAGGGTTGTTTCCACAGCAACCTTGGAATGATCAGTTGAGAATGTGCTGGGGAGGTACTCCCCCAACACCAAGCGAGAATGTGGGGAGGCTCCCCTGCCCCAAGTTGCCACAACCTCTCAGGCTAGGGGAGCATCTGAGTAGGAAGGTGCTCCCATCCACAAGGCTGAGGAGGCGACTGAGTTGGAGGTACCCAAGGCAGAGTTCGCCATTGTCTGCGAGGCAAAAGGTACGCTCGTGTTAGTATCAGTGGGCCACCATGGCACCACGAGAACATTGTGCAGGTTCCCAAGGTAGATGGCATTGGGATGCCACTTGCAAGGGGCAAAGGCACTTCCTCCTAAGTCCCTTCCTTGCCCCGACGGTAGTTGGGGCATAGAGGCCTGGATTCTAAGGTTGGTGGACATTAGCGGTGATATATACGTTGTCGGAAATAAAAATAAATTCTGCCAATTCTTCTGATCAACACAAAGAATTTATCATAACAGTAAAATAGGACATTAGTGGCGATAGATACATTAGTGGCGAAATAAAAATAGCCGCAAATTCAACATTTTCTTATAGTGAGTGAAGCCCCTCATACCAACTCAGGCTTTGTTCAGGCCCAAGCTGAGACCATTAGTCTAGAGTCCAAAAAGCTAAAAGGCCTCTTCTTTTCGGTAAGGATTTTCTCTTATTGCCTTTCTATCATTTTCTGTCTTTTTTCTTTACTTGTCCTTTGCTTTGTTGATATTCTTTTGCTTTGCCAGGGTGTCGATCAACTGGCCGCCATGATCTTGGAGGAGAGAAGGGGTTTAGAGGAGGAAGTTCGAGCATTGTGGTCTCTTGCCAGGCTGGCCAACATAAAGGATTGGCCAACAAGGAACTTGGTAAGGCCAATGAGGCCTTTTCCCAAACGTACACCAACAAGAACAAGAAAAAGAATAAGCTTGCTAAGTTGCGTCTGGAAGTCGCCATTCTCCTAGATGATTTGGCCAAGTTTTGTGAAGAGTCTAGCCAACGCCTCCTCGAGGCCAAGCTCTTGGAGGAGGAGCAAGATAACCTTCGTGGGGCGATCAACCTTTGAGTGGTGAAGCTGGAAGAAACCCAGGTCTCTTGTCGCTGCCTTGAGGCTGAGAAGGATAGATTGACTAGGACGCACGAGTCCAATGTAATGTCATATAAGTGGCTAGAGAATAACTACATAGACCTCTCAGAAAGGTTGAAGTGCAAGTCCTTCTAGCTCGAGGCTCGGGTCAAGGAGGTGGGGAACTTGGAGGCTGAGTTAGCTGTGGTCGGTGTGGGTCTGCAGGCGTGAGACCAGAGGGCCACAACTTTGGAGTTCGAGCAAGCTTCTTCACGAGAGGAGCTATATGCTCGGGACATAGAGATTGAGACCCTATGGACCACGTCAACCAATGCCCAGGGGGCCGTCGCTCGCCTCTGCGCTCAACTACCCGAGGTGAAGAAGATTCGTGACTGGGCCTGGGCTTGTCAAGCTGAGGGATCAAGTGTTGGAGAACCCTCAAACCAACCTGAGGACCTTCGCCCTACAATCCCTTCACCTGAATGGCATAGCCCTCCGTTACGCCAACACTATCGGCAGCAAACAGATGCTTGAGGCCTTCCCAGAGCCAAGAGCTGCCCGGCTCCTCATTTTGTACTTTGCTTTGTATTCATTCACCAGTTTTTTATGTAAAGAAAAAGAAATGTAAAGACATTCTTTCATTATATATATATAGAATATTCTTACCCTGCTTTTTTCCTTGTCTCATTTTGCCATTATTTCCCTGTTTATTTTGCGAGTAGTCTATCTTGGTTTTGGGCATGTGTATAAGAGAGGTTGGTCAATCCGAGGACTTGTCCCGTCTGCTGACTCGTCATGAGAGAGGTCAGGCAGTCAAGTGACTTCTTTTGCCTGTTGACTCTGGGCGAGGAATAAGTGAGGTTAGGCACTCTGAACACTTGTCTTGCCTGCTGACTCATCACTAGGGAGGTCGGGCAATCAAGTGACTTGTCCCGCCTATTAAGTCTCAGTGAGAACTAAGTGAGGTTAGGCAGTCTAAGGACTTGTCTCATCTACGAACTCATCACGAGGGAGGTCGGGCAATCAAATGCCTTGTCCCGCCTGTTGACTCTCGACGAGGAATAAATGAGGTCGAGCAATCTGAAGACATGTCCCGCCTACTGACTCATCACAAGGAGGCTCGGGTAGTCAATTGACTTGTCTCGCCTATTAACTCTCGGCGAGGAATAATTGAGGTCAGGCAATCCAAAGACTTGTCCCGCCTGCTGACTCGTCACAAGGGAGGTCTGGCAGTCAAGTGACTTGTCCCGCCTGTTGACTCTCGGTGAGGAATAAGTAAGGTCGGGCAATCTGAAGACTTGTGACGCCTATTGATTTGATTTTATGAAATACCTTGCAAGGCTAAACACACACTTTTTGGACAGAAGACAATTTTATTCATAATCTTTCAAAAGTTTGTACATACATTTTCCAAGCACATTTAACTAAAATATTTTTGAGCTGCATTATTGCATATTTTAAACATTTAAAATCAATATATTTTTAATTTTTTTATTATTTTATCATTGGTTTTAGATGAAAAAATAGTTAAAAGGCATAAATCCAAGTTGTGATTTAAATTGATTAAAAGCATAGTTTATGCTTAATTTTATAACTTGTGATTTAATTGAACAATATTTCTTCCATGCACAACACACTTTTAATATTTTATTCTTCATTTTAATCTTCTTCTAGTTTTGTTTTATTTTATTTATGTTTTTCTTTTATTTATTTATTTTTGTTGTTGCTGTTATTTGTCTATTTTTATTTTTATTTTTAATTTTTCTGTTTTACAGGTTCTTCTAGATGACATGTAGTTTTTCCTAAACAGAAAAACGACCTGTCATTTAGCTCGGAAATTAAAAACGTCCGTCTACTAAACGACGTGTCGTTTTGTCCATAGACAAAAATGACATGTCGTTTTGGTTCATCTTCAACCTCACACAGACTCCATGCATGCGTTCAGAGGACTCCACATCCACCATCATCATCATGCATGCTGCACCTCTGCCCAGTCATTGAGTCACAACCATACAACTCAGACTAGCAGCAACCTTCCACAATGCTGCCGTGATCCCAACTACGGCACGACTCCTCCTCCTCCTCCGCACGCAATACCCCATTTCCAGTCTCCTCCATAGCATCTCCTCCACCTGTTGCAACTCACATGTAGACCCGCTGCACCTCCACTAGCCGTCAGCAACAACAGAAGACGTCGGAGATCAAGTCTCCACTGCCCAGTGAAGCCTAGTGCCACGACTGAATCCCCCATGCATGCCGTAACCTTCTCTTGCGCAGCCCAGCTAGAAGCACCTCCACAGCACTACCCTAGCACCGCCCAAAACCAACAACCACCAGCATCACCAGCTTCTTTTCATGCAAGGCCAGCCTCAGTTTTTCCACCCCAAAAAAAGAGTATTTCATTCCATGAGCCGTAGCCACTTCGCATAGCAGCAGCAACTCCAGCGCACTACAACTCAGCCACCCATGTTCAGCCCTCTTTCAACCACCTCTACGCTTCCTGTGGAACCACACACCGACATCGGACATGGCCAAAAGAACTCGCACGTAAGAGAAGGAAGTAATGCAACTCATGGAAGATGAAAACAGAAAAAAAGAAAACGGATGCAGCAAGTCACGCGGGACCAAAGAAGAAAGCTGGACTGAAAGCAAAAAGAATAAAATGCTAGACGAAAAGTGTCGGACAGCAACGCAACAAGGAACTCACGGATGCACAGCAGAAAGAAAACAAAAAGAAAGAATAAATTGGAAAGAGGCCGAAAGCTTTTCTTCTGCATTTGGGGAACAAGATAGACGCATATGAGCCAGTGACAAACGGAATATCTTTTTGAGTGGGGACGAGGTCACGGACATGGGCAACGCGGACATATGCAACGCAGAGGCTTTTGAAGCCTATATAAGAGCTTGTAAATGGACGGAGAAACTTGTCAAGAGTCAGAGTTAGAATAGATTTTAGTGTTAAGTAAGAGTTAGCTATTAGAGTGAGAATCTAGGAGTTCTCAGAATAAAATAGTCAGTCTTTATTTTTTGTTCAGTTGTTAGTTTCGTGTAAATCATTCATCAGTTTCAGGAATTAGTTTTAGTCAATATTAATTTATAACTCAGTAAACTTCATTTTCGTAAGTCCTAAATTCTAGTCTTGAGTTTGTTTAATGAGTAAATTTTCTGTCCTCTTTGAGAAATATTGAGAGTTCATTTTATTTCAGTTGAGAGTTCATTTTAATTGGAAGTTTCGATTTTTGAGTTGGAGAACACAGTCTCCATTTCCAAACATCAAATTTTCAATTAAAATGAACTCTCAATGGAAGTAAAATGAACTCTCAACATTAAAAGTAAGGTGGTAAGTGACAGTAATCTCCAAGACATGGTTGTAACAGAAGCAACGTATTGGGCACTGAGTATTGTAGTATAGTGGTAAGTATTCCCGCCTGTCACGTGGGTGACCCGGGTTCGATTCCCGGTAACGGAGCCAAAAACTTAACTCACTAAAAAATGAGCAGCACAAAGGCTACCTTAAGTGCAGGAGCATGTCACGTAGTAATTAGGAATAAATTCCTATATCTTCTCCACAAGGAAAGTGCTAAAAATAAACTCTTGTAAAACGATGGAAATATTTACAATGAGAAAATAAAAATAAAAAGCGATGATATGTACAATAGATGGAAGAGTGCAATGGAAGTGAAAATTTTACTAGTCATGAACCAAATTCATTTTGTTAGATTTTTGTTTGAGATGCAGTGATGAAAATTAAGGAATTAAAGTGCAAGACATTAAATTGAAATTGCTAAAGATTAAGGTTATGTTTGGGGGGAGAGATGAGATTTCTCATCTCATCTCATCATTACATTTTTTTCAAATCCCTATATAAAATATAATAAACAATTCAACTTTTTCAAATTTTAATTTAACTTTTTCAAATCCCAAAACAATAATAATATTAAAAAATAATATTTTAAACTTTCATCTTAATACTATTCACAAAATTTTCAAAAATTCTCTTCTTATCTCAACATCCAAACCTAACCTTAAATAACTGAAATTTAAAGTGCAAAAATTAAAGTGCGGTAAAGATAAAAAATACTAATTTAAATTGTAAAAAATTAAAAGTGTAAGGAAAATAAATGACAGTAATTAAAAGTGTAGGAAATTAAATGATATAAATATAAATGACGGAAATTAAACGTGCAAGAAAATAAATGCATAAATTTAAATGAACTGAAATTTAAAGTGCAGGAAAATTAAATGGCAGTAATTTAAATGAACAGTAATTAAAGTAAACACTTAAAGATTGCAATGATTCATCATAAACTTCAAACTGAAATAAAATAAAAGTAAAACTAAAAATAGAGACTACAGGTGAAGGAGGAAAACTCGATAACAACAGTTAGTCCATTAAGCTCTCAACTGCATTACCGACTCCCTCTCTTCACCCGAGCTTTATTAAAAAAAAACTGAAAACAAAGGAGGTTAAATTACACTGCTCCTACTCTACTCCTAAAATCTTCCCAATATCTACTATCTAACGAGTTTCTCCGTCCGTTTACAAGCTCTTATATAGGAATCAAAAGCCTTTGCAAACGCCTGTGCTTAGCTGCCATGTCCCCCACTCATTTTTCACACAGAAAGCTTCCCCAGCTGTATTCGGCACTGTATTCCGCATGACATTCTTTTCGTCCGTGAGGTCTCCATGTCTTTTATTTCTTCCTCCAGCTGAAACTACAGCATGTGCTTTATTCCACTAAGAAACCCCACCAACCACAATTTTAATTCAAAAGACATCCCACGAATCATGCCACTAGCCGAACTTTTATTTTTCTTTCTTGTCATCTTGTGTCGTCCCTTCTTGCATTTTTCTTTCTTCATTTTTCTACCCCTCTTCTTCATTTCCTCTCCTTCTTTCTTCTTCTTCTTTTGTTTTTGCTTCTTTTCAGTTCGATGCCTTCACATTCCTACCGAACCACTCTGGCTCCCACAAACTCTCTTATTTTCTTTGTTTTTCAGCTTGCGTCCTTGAAGTTTTTTCCCAGCGTGCATCTCTCAGTCGCCCAACGTTCTTTCTTTTAATTTCCTGGTAGCCTCCTCCCTTCAGCGTCCGTGGTTTGTGCAGCACTGAAGTTTCAGTGCATACATACTCCGAGAATATTCAGTTTGGTGGAGCTGAACGTTGATGACTCACGGTAGTGCAGCTTGGCTATTGGCGTTGGTGCAACTTCAGTGCTCTGTTTTAGGGTGCTGCGAACAGAGGAGGATGGTGCTGCTGTCTTGCCCGCAGGGAGTTGGTGATACGGCTGAGCATGGAGGTGCAGCGTGTTGGTGATGCTTGTTTGGCGTAGTTAGGTGATGGCCGTGGCGCTGGTTGTGACTGGTGCATGCATGGTTGTACGTGTGCGTGGGTGCTGCTAGATGTGTACTGGAGGAGGCTAGGCACGGCTGGAGGTTGAAGATGACCCAAACGACATGTTGTTTTTGTCTATGGACAAAACGACATGTCGTTTAGCAGACGGACCTTTTTAATTTCAGAGCTAAACCACAGGTCGTTTAGAAGAACCTGTAAAATAGAAGAATTAAAAACTAAAATTAAAATAGACAAATAAGAGCAACAACAAAAATAAATAAATAAAAGCAAAACATAAATAAAATAAAACAAAACTAGAAGAAGAATAAAATGAAAAATAAAATATTAAAAATGTGTTGTGCAAGTGAATAAATATTGCCCAATTAAATCACAAGTTATAAAATTAAGTATAAACTATGTTTTTAATCAATTTAAATCACAACTTAGATTTATGCCTTTTAACCATTTTCTCATCTAAAACCAATGATAAAATAATAAAATAATTAAAAATATATTGATTTTAAATGTATAAAATATGCAATAATGCAGCTCAATCACAAGTGTTCCATATTCCAGAGATGGGGCAACTCATTTCCTTGAGAATTTTGAAGTCGATAAAAGCCCGGCCTATTGCTAGCTATGACAACGTACGAGCCTTTCCATTGCAATCCCAGCTTTCCTTCCTTAGTGTTCGTTCTGGTTTGCCTTAGCATCAAGTCACCCACTTTGAACGACCTTGGTTCGACTCTCCTATTGAAGTAGTGCTCAGCCTTCCTCTTGTTGATCGCTATCCTCATCTTGGCTTCCTGACTCTTTTCTTCTAGTAGGTCTAGTTGTTCTTCCAATTTTTCATTGTTGGAGCTTTGGTCGAAATGCTGGAGCCAATAGGTTGGCACTCCTACTTCCACAGGTACAACTGTCTTGCTTCCATAATTGAGGGCAAAAGGGGTCTCCCTAGTTGGCGTTCTGACTGTGGTTCGATACTCCCACAGAATCCTGAGTAGTTCCTCCGCCCCGTTTCTCTTCTTGTATGTTAGCTTCTTCTTCAGTATCTTAAGAAGCGTCTTGTTGGTTGCTTTAACTTGTCTGTTAGCCTATCGGTGACCTATGGAGAAGTATTTGTACTTGATCCCCAACTCTCTACACTAGTTTCGATAATGGTTTGAGTCAAACTACCACCCGTTGTTCGAGATTATATTGTGGGGGATCCTGAACCTACAGACTACAGTCTTCCACAGGAACTGAGTAATGTTGTTTGTCGTAATCATTGCCAATGCTTCCGCTTCTACTCACTTGGTGAAGAAATCTACAGCAACTACTACGAACCACATGCCTCTTACTTGGAGGTAAGGGTCTGACCAGGTCAAGCCCTCTTGAGCAACGACCTAGGAGACAAGATCGACATCAGCTTTTATGGCGGGCCATGCGGTATTGGGGCATATAGCTGGCATTTTGGGCTGGCAATGCACCCGTACCACCTTTTCGGCTAGTGCTCTCTCACCATAATGATTCCTACACACCCCCCTCACATATCTAGGCCAATATGTACTACGCTTCTTTAAATGAGACACATCTTAGGAGGAGTGTCAAATAGCCTCGCTTGTACAGGTTCTCGTCCACCATTGTGAATCAGGCGACTCGATTATTAACCTTTCATGCTTCCCAATGTTCGTTCGGGAGTTCATTTGCATCTAGGTATCTTATCACGTCAAATGCCCATTGGCCTCACTTCCGAGACTTCAGCTACGACGTCAAGCATGTCCATTGTTCTGATGATTGTTTGTTCTAGTAGAGAGGAGTCTTCCTACCCTAAGGCTGCTAGTACCAATTTGTCGGCCCTTTGGTTTTCTCCTCTTGGTATCTACTGAATACGAAAGTACCATAAATGGTTGCACTTTTCCCACACCGACTGCGGCTATTTTTTTAGTTTCTCACTTTTTGTCGCGATCTCTCTGAGGACTTGGTTCACCACCACTTGGGGGTTTGCCCTTATGTAATACCCGAGTCCTACTACGTAGGTCCTTACGTCATTTTATTAATTCTTTAAGTTAAATATTTTTAGATAGAGATTTTTATTATTTTATTATTTTATTTTAAGATGCATGTGCTTTTATTTTTATGTGGGTTATTAAAATAATTCAAGGGCATGATTTTAAGACCTTACAATATTTTCTCGTAAGCCCTCTAATTTTCATTTATTCAAAAAATGGCACAACCTCCCTCCACCATTGGATGGGTAGGTAAGGGAAATATATTTCCACACTTGATCCCCACCGTCCATCCTCCCTAGCTTATGAAACAAGGTTTGACTAAAAGCAATTAAATCTTTATTCTCTAAGGCAAGAAAAAGAGAAAAACTTCTCAAGCCTTGAACCGTGCGACACTACCACCCGTTCTCTCCCATTTCCATTCTCCTTCCAATCTTAAGCCAAGCACCCATTATTTCTTCTTCTCAAGAGGAAAATAGCAAGGTAAGTGTACCCTTAACCTCTTCTCCTTTGTGTATTTCGAACCTAGCCATGGTTTAATCAAGTTGGTTTTCTTTTTTGTTGTTGTTGATGTTTAGGTTTTGGATTTCCAACCAAGGGTTCGTGTGCTCTCTAGTTCCCTAAGCCAAACCCACCTCTCCTTTTGTGTTTTGGGAAGGATTCAACAAAGGTAAAAACCCTAATTTGACTCATTTGATTTTAATGTGATTTTGGAAGTCAACTAAGTTGTTTTAGCTTATGTTTTCTGTGTTTAATATCCTATGTTGCAAATAAATGTGGATGCTCTATTTTTAGCCCAAACCGCAAGTGTTGAAGTTGTTTTGCTATGTATTTTCCTATATTTCAAAAATTGTGTGTTGCTATTAAACTTGATTTAATCATAGGTGATGATTAGTATATTTTTAGTATATATACGTTGGTACCATGTGTGTTGTGTTGAGGTTCGGTTTAGAGGTTTTGCTTGGTTCCTTGTAATTTTTGTAACTTGCTTTTAAAAGGTGTTAAGCGGGTAAAGCATAATCTTGGGTCTTTAAAGGTTTTAAAGTTTATTAAATGGGTAATCTTGTTATATTTTATGCTATGTTAAATTTTAATGGGATATACTAGTTAAACTATTTAATATTGTTTGTGTGATTAGATTATAGCATAGTTGGTTTAGGCATAGGAGATTAATTGTGCATGATATATTACGATATGTAAAGCTGTCTAAGTACCCCTAAGTCCATGTCATGCCACATCTTGATCTAAAAATAGCCCATGTATATTGTCCCTCATTTGGTTAAATTCTACCTAACCCAAGAGTCCAAAATATTGAGAAGCTAACCTTTTAACCACAAGTTGATTTAAAGGGCATGTTTCTTAAACTTGTTTAGCCTACTTGAGATGCCTAAATCTATTTTAAAGCCAATTGTGGAGAATTTTCAGATTTCATCTCCTAATGTTCATAACCCAAAGTGAGCTGGAACCAAAGAGACCTTGCTTGAAGCCTATGAATTCTTAATTACTTTTTTTGTAGGCTTTTTAAATAGCCTTCCATAGACAGCTAGCATGTCTTAATATTTAATTTATTGCTCTTGTAAGTTGAGGTGAGGAGTAGTCATCAAGTTAATGCTAAGAATAGAAGGGACGTTAGATTGTAGTATCGTGACTTTCTCTTTTAAAGGGAAGGCTAAAGAATATTGTATGAGTATTAATACGCGTATGCTATTTATTGGAATAGGACCTATAATGATGTTGGAAGTATCGAGGAGCATATAACTAGCTATGACCATACTTCTTACACTAAGTTCTCTTTATGAAAGAATGTCTCTCTCTCTCTTATTGCAAATGTTCTTCTAAAGAAAAGAGTAAATGAATATAGTATGTACAAGCCATTTCTTGATAGCTCCCGTTAAACATCCTATAAGTTATGATTGGTTGTAAAGTATGAAATAGTGCATTCGCATTCACATTCTAAAATCATAAACTCTTATCATGCATGCTCTCTCAATAAACTTATTGATTATTCCTATATGTAGTATAGCATGAAAATGTATCTTATTCATAAAAATGCATATGTGTCGGACTAAGAAAGGTGATGAAAATGTTTTGATTGCAAAGGAAATGACTACAAAGAAATAAATGTTTTAATGGATGAAACTACGTAATGGTCATGACTGATAAATGAATGATGGTACCAAAGGACTAGGTAGATTGCAATGCCAGGCAAGTAGTACTGGCGGTGCACCCAGTGCTACCCCCTGACTGAGGAATTCCCAACCCGCGGCCACTGGCCGAATCAGGTCAAAAGGAAGACCGCTAATCCTAACATACGAGGCGTAATAGTGTGTATTGGCAAAAATGAAAGTGAAACATAAAAGCATAGTTATTTCTCAAAGATGTTTATGCATGAAAGTATTGTTTATTCCTTAAAATGTTTATGCATGAAAGCGCTGTCAAATTCTCAAAATGTTTATGTATGCATGTTTTCAAAAGAAAAAGAATAGATGATAAGTACATTAATGGCATGGTGTACTACTTACTGAGTATTCGACTCACTTTGTGTCTATGTTTTAAATGTCCAAGTAATGACGAAGAGGCTGGGGAGCAAGGCACTACTGCAGAGGGAGAGGCAGATGCTTAGTGTCTTCCCTGTTGTTTCGACCTTGCCAGGATGATGGGTTATGTTTATGGATGTTGCTTTTATGTTGGGATGGGTCCCTTGTCGAGTTTGACTTTAAACCATGTATCTTTTGGTATGGTGTAACCATTATGGTGGGGTGATGCCAACCCCTTATATATTGACTTAGTGCCTTTTTGTATGTATGGTAGGGATGGAGTCTCTTCCTAACTATAACAGTTATGTTTTGAATAGAATGTTTATCAGGTGTGCCCTTTAATAAATTAGAAATTTTGAGTACACGTGTGTCATGTTCATACTGATGACATATTACTAGGAAAAAAAAAAAGAGGGACAGGTATGTAGGTAGCGATTCCACCCTTTCCAGGGCGGGGTTGTTACACCTTACCTCCACTTCAGTGGCCCCCTGTGTCTCAACGACCATCAACTCGGCCAGCAGTGCTTCATATTCTGCTTCGTTATTGGTGGTTTTGAATGCTAGCTTGATCGCGTAGTGGTGTTGTTCACCGGTATCCATAACAATATGCACGTCTACTCCCCCACCTGCTAAACAGAACAAACCATCAATGAAGACCTGACAGGGTTTTTCTGTAGGTGCATCTCTGGTTTCTTTAGGGAAGCTGGTGAATTTTACGACAAAGTCGGCTAGTACCTGTCCTTTTATTACTGTTTGAGGGAGGTAGCCAATGTCGAACTCAATTAGCTCCATTTTCCAGTTCATCAAGTGGCCTGAGACATCTAGCTGATGCAGGACTTTCTCCACAAGGGCCTCTATCAGAACTCTAATCAGGTGGGCCATGAAGTACGGCCTCTGTCGACTGGCTATCATCACAAGTGCGAAGGGCTTGGGTGGTGTAGTAGACCGGTCTCTGGGATCCCTTCATGTTCCTTACCAATGTCGAGGAGATAGTGTGAAGGAAGATGGATAGATACACGTTCAGGGCATCTCCCAGTTCAGCTTAACTGAGGAGTAGCAAGCTAGCTAGATACTCTTTGAGGTTCTCAAATGTATGGTAGCAGTCGTCATCTCAGGTTTGTGCCTTCAGTAACAGTTTTAAGAACGGCGGGTTTTTGTCAATTGACCGAGATACAAATTGGTAGAGGATCGCGACTCGCATGTCCAATCTTTGTACTTCATTCACATTCCAGGGTGGAGACATGTCTGTGATGGCCTTCACCTTCTCGGGGTTGGCTTCTATCCCTCTTTTTGACACCATGACACCCAAGAGCTTCCCTGACTCAACGTCGAAAGCACACTTAGCTAGATTGAGCTTCATCCGGTGCTGTCGCAACACTACAAAGGCTTCGTGCAAGTTTGCCAAATGCTGCTCGGGCATTTTGCTTTTGACGAGCAAGTCATCCACATAGACCTCCATGTTCCTCCCTATCTAGTTCTTGAACATGCAGTTAATCAATCGCTGGTAGGTGGCCCCTACGTTCTTGAACCTGAATGGCATGGCCTGATAGCAATACAACCCGCATTCTGTGATGAACGACATTTTTCCTCATCATTCGGGTTCATGCAAATCTGGTTGCGCCCTGAGTAAGCATCTATGAAGCTTAGCATTTTGTGCCTGGTCATCGAATCCATAATTAGGCCAATCCACGGTAGGGGAAGCTGTCATCAGGGCATGCTTTGCTCAAGTCGGTGAGTTGACACACATCATCCACTTCCCGCTTGACTTCTTTACTAACACTACATTGTATAGCCATTCTGGGTAGTGTCCCTCCTGGATAAACCCCACAGCCAGCAAGCGGTTGACTTCATTGGCTATGGCAACGCATTTCTTTACACTGAAACTTTGGCGTTTCTAGCTCACCTTCTTCGCCCCAGGATCCACGTAGAGATGATGCTAAGTTATTGCGTTGTTTATCTCGGGCATGTCCCCTTGTCTCCAGGTGAATAAATCCCAGTGTTCGGCAAGGAACTGGCTCAACTCCCGCCCACCCTGGGCTCCATCTTGGTCCCTATCCTAACCATGTCGTCTGGACGACTTGGGTCCAAGGCAACCAGTTTCAGCGGCTCATTCGGCTACACTTGTCTAAAAGTTTGCTCGTCTCTCACTTCTTCGACATCGCTAGTGAATTTTGGGTGGTGGTGGTTCTGCCCTATAGGCTTGGTGTAACACCTCACTTAAAGACAACTTAGGATTTGACAATAGTAACATGTGACCTTAGTTAAGTGGAAGTTAAGATCCCTAAAGAAAGATAACTTTTGGATCATTTTTTGGCAAAATAACTTCCACCATTGGTTTAGTAAGTATTTTCTTTAGAATTCTAGAGTATTGTAGATGTTTTAGGAAATAAGTGCCAAGAGGCCAATAGCAGGATGAGAAGTGGCATGAAGGAAACTTGCTACCTTAATGGACTTGGAATTTGGTCCAAAGCAAGCCAAGGTAATTAGATAGATTTGAAGAAGACCCAATGGTTGGTTATAATAAAGGTCCAAGCTTAAAAAGATGGAGGACCAAGGGTAGGCCCAACTTAGTGAGACCTAAGACTAAGGCTCAACTTAGTGAGATAATAAGGCCCAAGGAAAGGCCCAATAAGATCTAAACATGAGGCCCAAGGGAATACCCATTTCAAGGCCCACATAAATGTTTAAAACCTTAGAAATATGTGGCCCAATAAGGTTTCAACATTTGAAGACAAAGCTTAGGATTCTCATTTCACTATTGCAAATAGGGCATGCAAACATCAAACCATTGGTTTTCTCTCTCTTGAAACCATCCCACATGCCCCTAGGGTTTGTTTTCCAACCATGGTCAGATCTCTAACTTGAGTTTAGGTTTATATTCCCAAAACCCCTCATCATTGCCATGAATAGTAACTTGAACATCATGACTTGCCAAAGCTTTCTTCTAGTTCTCTTCTTCATGATTTTTTGATTTTTAGTTTCGTCTTTTCCTCTTGTTTTTTATCACTATTAGGCAACCCTAGAATAGTAAAACAAATCCAGCTCATGTCATTTGGAGAAAAGGCACATCAATGCCATTGAAGCTCACCAATCAGTGCACCAAGTGCAACCTATGCACCCTTAGAACAAGCCATTGAAACCTTGGCTTTTCAACAACCTTCTCAAGAGATTTTTCTGCGAGATATTCAGCCCTTATCATGTAACCTAAACCTAAAAACCCAAACCTAATGTGGAGCCAAGAAAAACTCCCATAATCACTCCAAGTAGGAAACTATTCCACCTAGGGAGTGAGCATGCTAGCTAAAACCTCCAATGATTTTTCAAATATCTTCTCTAGCAAACTCAGCCCTCTTCACACATCATTAGCATAATCTCTAGTCCTGAAAACATCTCAAAAGATTACCCTCTTGACACCTTAAGATTCTGCTAAAACAATGATCAAAACTGATGGACACTTTGGTAGTAACCCATGTGCTCATTTTGGCTAAACCTATGCCCATTCAAGCCTCTCTTCATTTTCTGCTCAAAGTAAACCAAATGGAAACCATTCATACTTCAATACACAACCGGAAAAGCTACTCAAATAGTGTTTACTATTTGATCAAAACAAACCACAAAGATAGGACAAAGGATGATCAAAATTGGACAGCTTTGGAAAGCCAAAACCGGCAACCATTCACTCAGTTTCTCATGAAGAATTATGTGATTCTTGTTCCAACTCCTAAAATCATTCAAATTTTGCACCAATAGACTTCATCTAGTCATTGTCCATGGGAAAAAATAAAGTGAGTTGTTCAACTATTCAAGCTGGAAACACAAGTATGCACTCCACCGAAAGCTTCACCAATCACACTCGCCTCACTTCAATGAAACTATGTAGGCTTCCATCCAATTGCACCTCCACCTTCTTCGGTTGAACTCTATAAATACCAATTTCCATCCCTCAATTCTTCCCACACCTTCCTCAAGCATTTCTTTAGTCTTCTTGAGATTATAACACTCTTAGTGTGAGAAAGGAGTGAGTACCTTAGAGTGAAGGCGTGAGGTTTGAGTGAGTACCTTAGAGGGAATTGATTCTTAAGTGTCTCAAAGGCTATAGTTTGGTTACTAACCCTACCTTATCTTTTTTTTTTTTTTTGGATGATAGATTAACATGTTAGGTTTTTGAACCAATTTGTGAGAAGGTTGCAACGTTTGGGGAAAAGGGGCAGGGATTGGGGTCTTCACAGGCATATCTAACTCAACTTTGTCAAGTTCACCATCTCTCTTGGAATTTGAAGAATTGTCGGTCTCATGGTCTATCATTGAAACACTTTTATCAATTATTTTACCATTGCGTAGAGTGGTGATGGACTTGGCATGTTCAGTTTTTGAATCATAAGAATTTGAGTTATTTACCTCTGATTGTCCTTTGGGATTTGGTTGAGTTTGAGCAGGAAACTTACCCTTCTCTTGAATGCGCAATGTGGAGGTCAATTCACCAATAGAGCCCTTCAAGTCATTAACAGCCTGCATTATCTGGCTATTAATGTTAGCTTGACCCTGCATAAAAGTTTGTAATGTCTCCTCAAGGGTTTTCTTATGTGGGGGCACATAAGAAGTAGAAACAGAAGGCCCTTGAGAATTTTGATGTGAATTGGAGTCATTCCTCCAACTAAAGTTGGGATGATTCCTCCATCCAGGATTGTATGTCTCCGAATA
>QEOT01009391.1:82785-143719 GCA_003123785.1 Pterocarya stenoptera
AAAAAAAAAAGAAAAGAAATAGAGAACAAAAAAGAAAAAGAAAACAAGAGAAAGTTAGAAAAAATATTTATATATATATTTTTTACCACATTCGCAATCCTCGGCAACAGCGCCAAAAACTTGTTGCGTCTAAACTTTTACTCAAAATGATGAATAAAAATTCAGAGCAGTTTTGCCTGCAAGTATACAGGTGTTGTAGTACGTTACAGGATCGAATTCACAAGGATTGACTAATGTGATAAAGGGAATAAAATGAAAGGAGATTTAAAAATAAGAACATATAATAAAAAAAATGAGATTACTGGGTTGATGATTTTTAACGTAACAGAATATAACTGAAACAATAAAATGAATTAATATGGAGAACGACTAAGGTTTCGAGGATCCGTCTAATAATTTATGAAATTGTTTCCAATCAAATTAGCTCAGTTAGACTAGAATAATGATTCTGTCTAACTGGAAGATTTAACAATTAAGCCCAAGAAAATTAATCACCAAATATTAAGTTTGAATAATTGATGGTAGAGACATTCACAAGTCCAATTGATTATCACAGGGATTTTTCAAGCATTCACTGTATTCGGAAATCACAATGAATCAAGAGAAATATATAGATAATCAAAGTTTCTAATAAAAATACCAATCAATTAATCAACTCACAATATAACTCTATTATTGATATAAAACAATATTTAAATTATTAGACTTCACCTCTTCACCTTAGTATGAAAAATTAGCCAACCATGTTTATCACAATAACCATGGAATTTAATGATCTATTCTCCATAAAAAAAAAAAAAACTAAAATAAAACACAACACCAAATATTACAAAACAAGCTTAAAGAGAATAAATTAATACTCAAATGAAATAAACTCAAAATAAAACACTGCAAATGAAATATAAACTGAACTAAAATGAAACACTGCAAATGGAAATATGAATCGTACTAAAATGAAACACTGCAAATGGAGTATACTGCTGAAAGGAAATGAGGAGCTCTCCCAAAACTCCAGATCCTCTCTTCGTTCATTTCAAGCCTTTTTATAGGCTTCAAAAGCTACAAAGAATAATTGAAATGCTATGTCGTCGTCCACTGAAGAGAAAAAAAATATATCTTCTCGCTGGCCGTCCGTCTGTGTGTTGTTTCCCACATGGACATGTTTCGGCTTTCCAGTTCATCTCCACCGACAGGTCCCATTTTACATGCATTAATCACCCACTTTTCTTTAGTGTGTTTTAGATGTCCCGCACGAGTTGATGTTTCCGTTTCATTATCACTAACTGAGAGATGGAGCCGAGAGATAGAGAGGAGGTTGCTGTGTTGAAGTTTATTCCACTGGCTTTTTTTTCTTTTATTTTTCTTCTTCTTCGTTTCAGGTTTTGTGTCTTCGGGTGTTGGAGAAGGTTGAGCAGAAGTGGAGGTAGTGCAGTGGATGCACGTTGGCAGTGAGGTGGTTCACAGTTTCTCTGTTTTATGAAGTGAAAACAGAGGATGCTAGCTGTCGGTTTCTTGCATGGAGGTTGCATGTTTGAGCTGGTGGCTTCGGAGGAGGAGGTTGCTGCCACTGGAGGAGACTGGGCATGGCTAGCTGGACAGTTCAGTGGCGCCGCTGTTGGAGGCCGTGCATGGTGATGGTGCAATCCATGGGTGGTTTAGCTGGCTGGGCAGAGGTGCTTAGGGTGGTTGATGAAGTTTTTCAGCAGGTGGAGGAGCTTGGTGGCGTCGAATGGTGGCGTGGAAGAGCTGCGTTTCGTGCACTGTAGAGGCCGGAAGAAGGTTGAAGATGACGAAAACAACTTGTCATTTTCGTCTATTGACAAAACGGCACGTCGTTTATCTCATACGGCAGAAACGACCAACGTGCAAAACGACATGTCGTTTTTACCCTTAGGCAAAACGGCACATCGTTTAGCTCAAACGGCGGAAACCAATTTAGTTCAAAACGACATGTCGTTTTGATCTGCTGACCAAACGACATGTCGTTTAGTCAGCGCAGAAAATAAAAAAAATAAAAATAAATAAAAATAAAAATAAAGTAAAATAAAATAAAATAAAATAAAAATTAGACAAGCAAAATTAAATAATGATCACATAAAATAAAAATAAAACTAGACAAATAAAATAAAATAAAATAAAATAAAATAAAATAACTAAAATAAAATTAAACAAGAGATGAAAAAAATAAAATATTAAAATTGTGTTGTGCATGTGAAGAACTTATTGTCCAAATAAATCACAAGTTATAAAATCAAGCATAAACTATGCTTTTAATCAATTTAATTCACAACTTGGATTTATGCCTCTTAATCAATTTTTTCATCTAAAACCAATGATAAAATAATTAAATAATTAAAAATATATTGGTTTTAAATGTGTAAAATATGCAATAATACAGCTCAATCAGTTTTAATTTATGGCATGAGAATGAATATTTGATTGAGTTATAAGAGGTTGAACTTGAGAATGTACATTTTAGTTCATATTTGGAGTCTTGCATATATAAGTTGTTTTAAGATGAGACTTTAGCCATGGCATATCTTGATATGATATCATAAGTTTAGATAATGTCTTGGTTAATTGATTTAAGGTTCATATTTGAAGAAAATAGCATGCATTGATAGGTTTATAAATTAATATATTGGGTTGATCATCTAAGCATACTTCAGCTTCCACTTGTGTAAGGTTATCTTGTGATTTCTTAATTAAGTTTTCCCAAGCATGAGTTATAAACATCTAGGAGCATGTTTTCATCAAGATAAGAGTTAGATTACATGATTTCTTTAGACCCGGTTTGGATACACAAATTAACCACAGATGAGATGAAACCATATGTACGGTGAAATCATCTTGGGAATCCAAATGCACACTCCCTTGTATTTCATCTCACTCCACCTCCCTTTAACTTCATCTAAATACTATTTATTGGCAGTACTTTCATTGACTATACAGTGAAATCTGTCCCAAAACCAACCCCCCCTCGGGCGACAGTATAGATTT
Organism: Pterocarya stenoptera; assembly: GCA_003123785.1. Taxonomy (NCBI): domain Eukaryota; kingdom Viridiplantae; phylum Streptophyta; class Magnoliopsida; order Fagales; family Juglandaceae; genus Pterocarya; species Pterocarya stenoptera. Next base: position 85,786 of record QEOT01009391.1, read on the forward strand.
TTTGTATTAAATAAATAGAACAATGTAAATTTGATAGGACCAACAGGTTTTAAACAAGCACTGAGAAAATATAACGTCCAAAATTTTCTAATATAAAATTTTATATATTTCTTAGTTAAGTTTTATACTAATATATAATTACAATAAAGTAATTTAAATTTTCTATATATAGAATAATATATAATTAATAATTAGAATAATATACTTTAACAAACAAATTGATATTTTTGGAAATATTGAATAATATTAATTTTGGCAAAGTAGAAAAAATAATTTTTGGGATTTAATGATGTTTATGGGTATTTAAATTAATAATAGATATTACTTACTTTTTAATATATTCATAACTATTACCTAATAATTAAAAATACTTTTCAGTCATTGGTGGGATCCACCTCTTTATCAAATCCCGAAAAGTAAAAACCATATCATCTCATCTCACTATCCAAACACATTTTTTTACAAACCATCTCATCTCATCTCAACTCAAAAATCTCACTACTATTCAAAATAGCTCATCTCATCTCATCTGAACTGCGTAACCAACTAGGCCTTAGGCTATAAGATTTCATATATCAAAGAGAAGTTAGATACATCATGCATATACTCAGTTTGGAGGTTTTGTGATGTTTTAATGTTAATCAATGCATAAATGTTGATAGGATCTGATGTGACCTGAATCCAAGTTGTTAACATGTCCTTAGGATCAGATCCCTTATTTTTTACATGATAAATCTTGGTCACACATTCATTCATGGAGATTATAGGTTTGAAATCACAAATGGTGTAAATCAAGTTATAATGCATGCCACAGGTTGCATGAAATTAGCATAGTAGATGTTTGATTCTTGTAATTCTAAGATCATATGTGAATTTAGAACATGAAAAATTACATTTTAAAATTTGGTGAAATTTAGGGTCAATTTATAAATAGTGAAAGTTTTGGGCCAAAATGTCAATTTTGGGAAATTAGAGGGTAGATTTGTAAATACTAATTTTTTATCCTAGAATTCTAACTCTACTACGTATTATATTTCAGAAAGTAACGATCCATAGATCTTAGGAAGTTTATAAATTAGATTCTAACTTACTCTTGGATAATTTATTTATAATTCTTGTATAAACACTACATTCATATTATAAATGTTATTTTGATTATGAATTGTCATATTATACATCATTGAGCATTGGCTACTTGCATAATGACATGTTATGTTACCCTTTCATAAGCATGAAAGGATATTGTTTTTAGCATGTTGCATAAAATGTTTGCATAAAGCTTGTTTTATGTTACAAAATGAACACATGTCATGAAATATTTTTTCTTAAAGCATAGCATGAAAATATTTTATCATGACCTAATGATAGGATGAGAACATATCTTAGTGGAACTCCTTTGTCCACTATGTAGTGAATAAAAACGGAGTGGTAAACCTTGGGTTGAAGAATCGTAAACAGGCTTCAAATGGGTTCTTTTTAAAAAATACCAAAGAGAATTCATATATGACACTTAACGTTGGTGGGTGCATATTTTATGATGATGAAATGTTTAATGTCAATGGATTGAGAAATGAGTCTACAGATAACGTAGTTTCAACATATGTTGTACTAAGGTCGCCGGCAGGTACTCACAGTGCAAATGGAGAATTGTGATGATACCATATGTTATGTTATAATGCTCTAATGACAAGAAGTAGGTTCTTAAAAAATTATCTCGGTAAGAAAATGTGCATCAAAGCTCTTTTTTGGAAAGATGTTGTGAAACCTGGATGAATGGCAAATACAGTTTTACTGCAAATCATGCATACATCTTATGTTTATCATTAATCATGCATATCTTATCTCTGTGCAAGTTAGTTATTTAACTTACTAAATTTTCAAGGAATCTCATTGTGATAGTCTAACTATCATTTCCACTATCATTTCCTTGAATGATAGAAGTTGTGTCAGGACCAGCCTTTGACGAATAGGATGGTGATGAAATCCACTTGGTTTCAGATGATTGAGAATGTGCCAAATCCCAACTGAAAGATGGAGTTAATATTTGTTCATAGAGATGGTCCTATTCACCTTGTAGTGTATCGGAGAAATGTTTTGAGCCACCTTTTCATGAACCTTGTTTATAATAAGGAGATGTTATCTCCCAGATTTACGTTTGACTTATTCCTTACTAAGGCACTTTCTACGGTTAATTTATAAGTTGGGATATTTTACTCTGTTCTGGCATAAAATTGTTAGTAGTCACCCTTTTTTTGTTACAATTATTATATACTTCTAGTTGCATACTAGGATACATTGCACAATATCTATCATAAATGAGGGTATGTAACTATGTGTTGTATGTCTTAACGCTTCGAGTCTCTATTCCATCCCAAGCGGAGGTTGGCAGTGCCACACCAAGCCTTCAACCATACGAACCTCCCACGCCCCAATCTTCAACTCCTGTACATAACATTCCCGCACGAGCACTTACTCACCATGGACTTCCTTGATGCCAGTTGTCGTTGGGAACTTCATTTTCAGATTGTGAGTCGATGTTACCGCCTTCAGGTTGTTTGGGGTTAGTCACCCAAATATGGTGTTATAAGATGACGACGCTTTCACCACCATGAAATCGGCCATCATTGCAACTAGGTTAGGTGTCTTCCTAATCAAGACTAACAAGGTAATGGTTCCTACTGGCTGAACCATGTCCCTTGAAAACCCTTTGAGCAGCATGGATGCCAGTCAGAGTTGCTTGGAATCCTTCTTAGTGAAGGCATCCCAGAAGAGGATGTCTACCGAGCTCTCGTTGTTGATTAGGATCCTTTGGGTTATGAAATTAGCGATGAGCATGGTCACCACAAATGTGTCTTCATGGACTCATGAGGGTATTGGACCCCTTATTTGTCATCATCGCCAAATGAGACGATTGTTTTCGTCGGGCTCTTCCTCTACTTGGTGGTGGGCCGCTCCGTCATATAGACTTCTTTGTAGTGTGCCCTCCGGGCATGCGCCTTTCTACTGGACTTGGCAACACCTTTCTTCTTCGCCCAGGGGGTTATTTTCATGAGTTGGGGTTTGCTCTACCCGCCATCTTTTGGGGCTCTCACTTCTTCCTAGCCTCAAGGACCTCCCCCGATCTTGGCCTGTCTCCCTCCTTGAATCCGTCAAGTATTGGTTGGTGAGGTGCCCCAACTCCTTTCTCTTGCTTTTGAGGGTGAAACAATCCTTGGTGTTGTGAGTCTCATTCCATGGTAGGTGCAAAAGTGGCGGTTGGCCTAGTCACGGTTTTCGACTCCCCAATTGTCTGTCCTTCCTTCTTCCTGCATGCTCAAACTAGATCGTGCATGTCAAGGGCCCTACCCCTTGAGGTGTCAGCTTCATACCGCCTCCTATCTTGCTACCCTCCTTTGACTTTTTTCCGAGGCATTCGCTCACCTTGACACATTGGACTTCCTATCGACCGGCTCCATCTCAGGTTTTCTCGTGGCGGTCAATACTCGAAGAGTGTCCTCGGCGTTGATGAAGCAATCCGCTTTGTTCATGAACTCCTATAACATTGTGGGAGTCCTTCTCGCCAGCTCCTTCATGAATGGATTTCGAGGCCACATGCCCCCAAGAAGTGCTACCAGAGTGATCTTCACATCCTAGTTGTCTGTCATCATACGTTCTTTGTTGAACCTGATCAAGTAGGCCTTCAGGCTCTCATCCTCTCACTTCTTGACGATCAAGAGATAGGCTATCGGGCGTCTCATCTTTCTATATCCCATGAACTATATTAGGAACAATCTGGCCAACTCACTGAAATTGTGGATCGAGTCAGGCTGCAGTAACCCGATCCAGCCTCTCGTAGTTCCCATCAAGGTCAGCGGGAAAGCTCTGCAAGCTATCTCCCTAGGAAACCTGAGTAGGGTCATATGGGCCTTGGAGGTCTCCAAGTGCTCGAGGGGGTCTTTAGACCCATCATACATCTCCATCTATGGAACTTGAAACTTTGGAGGCAGTGGAGTGACCATCACCTCCGCACTGTAGGGCAAGTCCATGCTGGTGAGCTGCTGGTCGACCAACGACGAAGTTCTCATCCTCTTTGCTTTTTTCTCATACTAATCTATGAGGCCGTGTAACTCATGGTTCATCTTCTTCCTTTCTTCTTCATTAGTGTCTACCCCACCAAGGTTCTGGGACTCTTCATGTTCGTTTTGACTCAGCCCTGCATCATCTTACACCTCAGTGTTCTTCCTCCTTAAGGCTTTATTTTCCCAGTGAAGATTCTCCACTTCTTCCGTCATCTTTCTCATGCACTCCTCTATTTCTGCAAACATTCCTTCCATGTTTGTCGATGAAGCTTCATGTTCACATGTTGTTTGTGAAAGCATTGTAGCAAGCATACGAAAGACACACTATTTTAATGAAGTTCCCACAGACGGTGTCATTGTTGATGACGTGTTTCACACACCAGTTACTGGGCCCAACTACCTGAACACAAGTGAGATGGTGGCTCAGGGTTATGGGTAACCTCTGATGCCTAAGTTAGTGTTCTTCTTTCTTTGAAATCATTTCAGTAAACAAGAGAGCATGAGAGCTAATTGTGACAGTTTGGCTTTTATACTACCAACCGAGTTGGTCCCTCGTATCCCATGTTAGAGGTACTTGTCTTTCGTACGGGACATTACTCTACTGCTTTTGATGAGGTGTTGCACTCTTAGGTCATGCCCTTGCAAAAGGATAGTGGGTGCGACTACTTCCCACGTACTCCTTTAGTGACAGGGGGTTGTGTCGCTTGCACAACACAGGATAGGTTGCCTTACTGTGACCCCTGCTCATGTGTGCGTTAGTCCTTCGATGGCATGGCTCTATCATTACACGCCTGTAAAGGGTGGTGTCAGGAATGTCAGCGCCTTGTCACCCTAGATTTGTCTCTTCTATCGTCTGGGCTTTGGACTCCATCATCCCCGAGTCCTAGGCCCTTATCCTTCATGCAGCCCATGCGTCGAGCGTAAGGGAGTTTATCCATGGAGGGCTCCTAGTATAGGCTCAGACCATCTTGAGAGGGCCATAAGTATCCCTCCCAATCAGGCGCAACCCAACAAGGGATTTCACATCCTCTCCATATACATATACTTATATGTATATGTATACATATACCTCTTCCTTGGAAATGTTACAAATGTTGTTTAATTAAGATTGTCTTTGCTGGTAGTCGGTACCCCATGACCCATGTTGTGTCCACATGGGTGAAGAAGTTATTAATTAAGTTCACTTAACTCTAGGGAAGTTAATTAACCTCCCATGAGAAAAATCTTTAAATAACAGTTTTACGTACATTAAATAAAAAAGAGTGAAAAAGTGAATGTACAAAAGAAAACCTTTCATCTCTATCTACAATTTCCTAAAAAAATCATCTAGATCTCTTGATCTTAAAGAGTAGAATTATTTAGGAGACTTCAATAGCCTCCTAAGCGACGTAGAAGTGCAATTACAACAAAGTGACGTGGGCTGTAAGACGAGCAAAGATCCGTGCTTGTGGGAATGAGTTTAAAAGCATGTAATTGATGTATGGCATGATTATTTGTGTTTTGAGATTTTCATTTGAGGCTACGGTATGACATGTTTAAGGTTGAATTCTGTACATGAAAACATTCCTTATAATGTCAAAAACATGTCTTAAATTTGGTGAAATTTCGTTGCATATAGAAGAAGAAATCTAAAATCCTAATTTTAAAGTTAATGTTTGGACCATGACTCTGAGCCACCATTTAACCAACCAAATCTTATTTTCTGGAAGTTGGGTTCATATTTAATTTGACATATCATACGCTTAATTTGAACTTAGTATAAGTAAGCTATGACCGATTGAAACTAGGTAGTCGAAATTGGAAAAAAACCAGTAATTTGGGTTGAGGAAGAAAACGATGAACAATTTGTTTTTACCAGGCTCATTCTTGGCCACAGATAGTGTGATCCACCCTTACACATGGGGTGCATTTTTGCTCACTTTATCGACACAAATACACATTAAGATGACTAAACTTTGTGTTTGGACATCGGGAAACACCAAGAACGACGGAGGTGATATACACTTTCTGTTGCGGCAAATGAAGTAGAGGCAATACAGCCTCTAAAGCCAAAATGAAGCCCACACTTGTGGGGGCTGTGTGGTGGCTTTCGGTGTATTTTTTTGTCATGTGTGGCATGTGTAATATTGTGTTGGTATCTAAAGTTGATTTATATATTTGTTTTTAGGCCGAGAGCCAAAAAAATATTTTTTAAATTATTTTTAATAAAATGCTTAAAATAATAATAATAATATATTTTTGGAACACTAGTCATACTTCCTCAAGTCTAATTTTTCTGTGCTATATGAATATTTATATAGATTAGTTATGGATGCATATATTGAATTATTGTTCAATGCATGTCTATATTGAATATGTGTCCCTAGATTTAATGACATATTAAACCCTTCTCATTACTTAAGAATGTGGGTTCTCTATCCATTGAGCCATAATTTAATATTGAGAATTTAATTTTATTGTTGAGGCCATGTAAAGATATGTGTTTCACGTCTATCGATATAATTTAAGGTCACCTTAACATGATGCACTAAATTACCAATGAGACTTCGGGTGAAGCCTATGCTCAATGTATTTAGCGCAATGATTATGGATTTTTTAGATTTGATGAATGTATTATATGTGTATGAGTTTTGAGTATTTTTTTAAAACTCCTCCATAAATGTTATTCAAAATTAATTAGATATGATATTTTGACTTATATAGTTGGAGATGATTACTAGCTTTCCGTGAAATTTTCAATCTCACTGTGTAGGAAGGAATTCCATGGTCTAGTTAGATTTTGGAATAAAATTAAATATGTGCTAATGTCAATCTCGTGCAATGAATGTGGTGATAATGGCCACTAAGAATGTAGTTGTTAACCTTACTAAAGGAGAGAAACTAGATGGGACTAACTATGATATGTGGCATAGGAAAATCCAATATCTGCTTAATGAACAAGAGGTCCTAAAAAATTTGTCACACCTTATGATACAACCTGAGGAAGGGAATACTTCCTAACATCGTCATGATATTAAAGCCATCAGGCTTGGGCAAAGAAAGATCGATGCGTACAATGATCTTATCGTGGAGTTTGAGAACTACCCAACTGCCCAAGATATGTGAAACTAGCTGAAAATTGCCTAATGGGGGGACATCAGCTACTAGGCTTTGTGCTTTCACTTTGAGTTTTGAGCAGTACGTTATGGACCCTAAACATACCATGACTGAGCATTTGAGGTCACTGTCTGTCTTGATTCATGATCTAAAGGCTGCTGGCAATAATCTCATTGATGAATAGCAAGTTACCATTGTGATACGGTCTTTGCCCGATTCAACATAGGGGTAGATGAAACTCGTTTTGAACACAGTGAGAATATTAAGACTTTTACTAATATATCTCGCCATTTGGAGCTAGAGGCGGAGTGCATAGAGGCGCACTGTAATACTCTTCTTGTTGTCCAAGCTAGGAAGTGTAAAGTATTCAGGTCAAGTGCAAAGCATTTAGGCCTAAGCGAAAGCAACATGGGAGATCTACTGGAGCAACCAATAATCTTGGGCCAAGCGATTGGAAAAGTAGCAAAGCACCATAGAGGCAAGTGGGCTGGCAAGGACAAGTCCAAATTGAAGTGCTATAATTGTGGAAAAGTACGACACTTTGCTCGTGAGTGCACTAAGGCAAATAAGGTATTTACTAAACACAACTCTCTCATTACTTATATTTGTTCACATGTTTTTGTTGCTCACACAATTTCTAAATGGATTGTAAACACAGGAGCAACCAAACTTATAGCTCAAGATCAAGTTGGGTTCATAGATTATAGAAGAATATCAATTGGCAGACAATATGTTATATTTTGTAACGGAACTCGAGAGGAAGTGCACGGATTTGGCACCTGCCAACTCAAGATGCATTTGGGGTGATTGTTACTTCTTCATAATGTGCTATATACACCTAGTGTTAAATATAATCTATTTTCAATTATTTCTATACTGGAACTTGGTTTTACTTTTCACTTTGATGACCCTAATTGGATTTTTATTTGGATAGGATTTTGTATGAACATGGTTTTCTTTCGAATGATTTATTTATGTTAGATTTAGATAATTCTTCATTTTCTTTTGTGGCTACAAATGATGATATGTTGTTTCTAATTCATTGAAATGACATGCTAGACTAGATCATATAGGAAAAGATAGATTGGCTAGACTAGCTAGAGAATGCCTATTGGGGTCTCTTGCTAATGTAAGCGTACTTGTTTGTTAGCCTTGTTTAGCTAGTAAAGGCTGTAGAAAGTCTTTTGGAAATACTCCTGGGCATCTTATCCTTTAGCGTTAGTCCATTCTAATATTTGTAGACCTAAGAATGTGAAGACACGCCATAACGCCTCTTATTTTCTCATATTTATAAACGACTACTCACGTTTTAATTATGTCTATCTGATCTCTCATTGCTTTGAAGCATTGGACTACTTCAAGCGCTTTGTGGCTAAGGTTAAGAATAAAAAAGAAAGGAATTTAAAAATTCTACAAATTGATCGAGGTTAAGAGTACTTGTCTGAAGAGTTTCAGGTACCATGTGAGCAAAATGAGATATACACAGGCAATTAACGATTCCTGGCACACCACAACAAATGGTGTTGCAGAAAGGAGGAATTGTACCTTATTAGAAATGGTTCAATCAATGATGGCACAAGCTAACCTACCAATATCGTTTTAGGGGGATTCTCTTCTAGCGGCTGCCTACATTTTGAATTGTGTGCCTTCTAAGTCCATTCCTTCAGTTCTATATGAATTATGGAATTATGCAAAACCAAAATTGGAACATTTGCAACCTTGGGTTCTGCGCATTATGTTCACACCACTTCCCATAAATATGGGAAACTTGGCCCTAGAGCAAATAAGCATATCTTCATAAGATATTCAGAGAGCTCAAAGGGCTATGTAATGTTTGGTGAACATCTTAATGGAGGGATGCAGGAATAGAGTCGTGTGATATCATATTTATCAAGAATGATTTTTCCAATATTAGTGAAGCAAAGAAAGATCTTGAACTTTTTAAGTTGCAAGAATTTGAGGGAGTTACACCATCTTTTATCGAGGATGGAGAATCATCACATCTTAAAATTGTAAAAGATAATGAGAGTGACTTGCCTCCTAGTGGAAGTATACCACTAGAAAGTAACTCATAAGAGTCTCAGTTACGTAGAAGTGAACATCGTCATTTTGAGATTGAAATGGAATCTTTCATGTGTACTCCATGTAATTTGGATGAGCCTTCTTCTTATGAGGAAACACTAAATTCACTTACTTTAAATAAATGGCTGGTTGCTATGAGATATTAGATGAGTTCTATAGCAAAGACTCAAATTTGACAGTTAGTTGATCTTCCACCTGGGCGCAAATCTATTGAAAATAAATGGATTTTAAAAATTAAGCGTCCGGTAGATGGATCAATTGACAAGTATAAGGCCCGACTCGTGGCAAAGGGCTATACCCAAAGATAGGGTATAGATTATGAAAAAACATTCTACCCTGTGGTGAGATTTGCTCTCATTCGTCTCATTTTAGCTATAGTTACACATCTAGATTTAAAACTTTTTCAAATGGATGTGAAAGCTGCATTTCTCAATGGAGAACTAGATGAGGAGATCTATATAAATCAACTTGTTGGTTTTGAGGTTGAGGGACAAGAGCGCAAAGTATGACAATTGAAACATTCCATTTATGGCCTTAAACAATCGTCTAGACAATAGTACTTCTAATCTTCAATTGTCTTTGAGATTCTAGAAAAAGACCATTATATGTATGTCAAACGTATAGGGAAGAGTTTTCTAATTTTTTCTTTATACGTGGATAAAATTTTATTAGCTGGAAATAATATGGTGATAATTGTCACCACAAAAGAGTGGATGTCTTCTATTTTTTAGATGAAGGACATGGGTAAAGCAAATTATGTGCTGGAAGTTAAAATTTCAAGGTATCGATCTAGGAAGCGTCTTGGTTTGTCTTAAGATACTTACATTAAGAAAATTCTAGAACGATTTTGTATGCAAAACACCAAACCCATAGACACTCCAATTGAGAAAGGTTTTACATTAAGGCTAGAACATTGCCCTAAGAATGATGAGGAAAAGAAAGAGATGACCAGAGTTCCTTATGCAAATGCAATTGGAAGTCTGATGTACGCTATGTTGTGTACACAACTTGACATTTGCTTTGCAGCTGGATTGGTTAGTCATTACCAGAGTAACCTAGGACCTGTTCATTAGCATGTAGTTAAGAGTTTTTTCAATACATTCATGGGACATCAGACCTCATTCGTTGCTATCAGGTTGGGATATGAGACTGAAGGGTTAGAGCGATGCTAATTGGGCTAGTGATAAAGATGATCGAAAATCCACGACGGGTTATGCATTTATGCTTAGTGATGGAGCTATTTCTTGATGTAGCAAGAAACAATCATGCATTACTTTGTCCATGATGGAGTCAGAGTACGTTGCTTGTTTAGCAACTATACAAGAAAATGTTTGGTTGAGATTTTTTCAATGTCTAGAGATTACGGCTCTTGCAGATGAAGCCGTTAAGATATACAATGATAGTCTGACAACTTTGGCATGTGCCAAGGATCCCAACTATCATGGTAGAACCAAACACATAGATATTCATTTTCAATACATTCGAGATATTGTTGCGCAAGTTAAGGTGATCCTACAACATATCTCTACTAATAAGATGATAGTTGATCCTCTTACTAAGGCTATGTTTTCCAAACACACGTTAGGAGTTTGGAACTTCATCGGATTTAATATATGTTGTATTAAGGATACCTTAGATTTTATTGTACATTTGACACTGTTTGTATCTATTGCAGTGAGATTTTTGTGCTTATCTCATACTAAGTGAAACACACACATTATAAAGATGTCACAATGCAAATATCAGTCCACTCACATGAATGATCACCTTGGTACTTGAATAGCGAGAATGATAAGACAAATTGATTACTTTAGAGCCTAGAAAGCGAGCTAGTAAATATCTTAATGCTTTTGGAGCATTTAAGATAAATTTAATGAATGTCGCCTTACTTTGGCTAATATGAGACTTTCAAGAGTTGAATGTGAAATATTTGTACAACTTCGTGAACCCTGATTAAAGCAGAATGTGAGATCTTAGGCAAGCGCTAGATGAGTGATTGTGCTAAGAAACTCAAGTTAGAGCGCCTTTGTGGTGACTAGATTAAGATTCCTATGACGTTTTAATGTGACAAGTCTAATTAAGTGCAAGGTCTGCCGTAAAATACATTTCATATTGTATGTGCTATAGACGATCATGTGAGGGAGTGATTGGATGAGTCTCTACTCCATCACTATGTGAGCCCTAACTGATCAATAAATGATCTATTATTATGCTCTTGAACCTGGAACTATGTCATAAAATGAAAACTTGATGTTGCTGCTTTAGCATATTTTCTTAGGGCCACGAATGGTATAGTCTTGCAGAGCATGTCTAGGAAAGCACTCAAGTCTAATTGAATTGACATGAGTGTCTAGGGAAGAGTGTTTTGATTCTTATGTGTTATTTATGCCTCATAGCCCAAGCGATTATGTTATTTTGACTCGATATAGTTATGAACATTTTATATAAAGTGAGGTCAATAATTGCTTTGAGTTATAAACTCGTGAAAGATTAAGGACCCTTGACCTAGTTAGATCAAATAGTCTGAGGCATAGACAAGATACTATGAGTGATGTAAAATGTTAATATGATGGTGACTTAATATAGTTCTCATACTTTTTGCATTCTCTTCAGGTCGCACGTTTCATTTTCTGTATGAGAGATAATTGATTAAGAGATAAGGAGGAGATTGTTAATGTGCATAGGACCCATTGTCGACAAATAGGAGATGTTAGTAGTGGGTATCTCATGACCCATGTTGTGTCCACAAGAGTGGGGAAGTTATTAATTAACTCCCCACCACTACCACTTAACCTCAGGGAAGTTAATTAACCTTTTATGAGAAAACTTTTTAAATAAAAGTTTTACGTATATTAAATAAAGAAGAGTGAAAAAGTAAACGTACAAAAGAAAACCTCTCCTCTCTTTACAATTTTCTATATGGCTCAAATTTCTTGGATGACCTGAAAGCTCTGTTCAAATTGTTGATATCACCAACAAAATGGTGCCCCTCCAATTTTCACTTCTCTCTCGGATTGATCTACTTGCAAGATGGTGCGTACACTTACATTAGAATACGTTACAATTAAAAAATATCCAAATAAAAATAAATGTTTTATACTAACTGTGGCATCAATAATGTGTTTGATGACATTTGATGTGTCAAACATAAGTTCCGATCTGTGTATTAAAGCAAACTAGAAGGGTATAGACTATACTTCTCTCATAGAACATGGTAGTTTTAGCTTGGTTACACAGATGAGATGTGATGAGATGAGATGAGATGATAAGATAAAAGTTACAATTTGAATAAAATATTTTTAGAATATAATTTTTTAATATTATTTTTATTTGAAGATTTGAAAATGTTGAATTATTTATTATATTTTATATGAGAGTTTGAAAAAGTTATAATGATTAGATAAGATGATTTGTGTAACCAAACGAGGTCTAAGAGGAAGTTGTTCCCCATTTTTTTTTATTTTAGAAAAAAAATATCCATTTACAAATTTTTTATTGACACATCAAGCACGACACAGATACATTAGTTAATATAAAAAAATATTTATCTGTTGACTTTTTTTAAGAAGTATTAAAGAAGATTCACAAAAATAAATTTACAAACTAATACAACTTCACGTAATTCATTAGATTTACTTTATAATAAAAGTAATTTTACAATCTGACGTATCACATCAAACCATATCAGTTTGTGAATTTACTTTTATAAAATTCTTTTGTAGATAAAATATTTTTCTTTTTTAATTACAATAGCAATAAATGATGTGTTTACGTACCAATTTATAAATAATTGAATTAGTTGAAAAATGGTTAACATCTCTATGACCTTTCCCTCCCTCACCGCCATGCAAGTTGAACCAAAGGTGATTTATACAAGTATTAATAGTCATACTTGTACTTTTTATAATCTGACGCATTATATTCAGTCATGTTAATTTATAAATTTATTTTTATAAAATTATAATTTTATAATTAAGTGATGCGTTTACATACCAATTTATAAGGAACCAAATTATTTGACAAAGGTACAAATTCTTGTCATTAGTCATTATTCACTATCTCACACTCCTACACCCTATAAAAAATATCCCTACACCCTATAAAAAAACTATAGATGTGGAGTGTGTGATGTGAGCAATTGCTTATTTGTAGCAAAACTCTTTGACAAATGGGTTACATCTTTCTGACCATTCCTGGCCTCCCTCACCGCCATGCATGCAAGTTGAAATACCAAGGTGATGATTCGCAAGCATTTACTTGTGTTTACTCAGAATTTATAAATACATCTTAATTTGACTTCCAATCTATATGCATAATGTAATTTTTTATTCAGATCATGCTTAGGCCGGTGTGTTCCACTAACACTCCGCCCGTTGAAAATGAATGGAGAATTAACATTTAAACGCGGATTCGCCGACGTTCTTATTGAGTACGTATCTGTTACTGATCCACGCCAAGACGGACGGTAGTTTTTAATTTATAGGAAATCTCCTCGATCTTGTTTGGATGCTTTCACATATTAAACTTGGGTTAAGTGCTCAAGCAATCCCCAATATTGACAATTAGACAGAATTTCCATTTCCAAGAAATTGCAATGCCATTTCTTGTTTAATTCGGTGCATACGTAGTAGATCATGGGACAATGATCAAGTACAAATCTGCCTTTGAAGATATTATATGCAACTACAAGTAATATTTGAGTAAATTTCGAAGAGTGATACTATTAGGTCTCGTTTGATTACGCAGTTCAGATAAGATGAGATGTTTTGTTGAAAGTTGAATAAAATATTATTATTTAATATTATTATTATTTTAAAATTTAAAAAAGTTGAATTATTTATCATATTTTATGTGAAAATTTAAAAAAATTGTAATGATTATATAAAATAAAATAAACTAAGATAGTTTAAGTTTGTGTAATCAAATCAAACCTTATTCGTTATGAGTTTCAGTTATCATTTTCACATGAGTCTCACAAATCACAAGTTGATGTTGAGCGTTTTAATTAAGTGAATAATATTATTGTTTATTATGAATTTTATTATTTATAATCGCATCAATTGATCTGACATCTTTTATATGATTGCATGAGTTAACCAATTAATTAAATTATTCGTGACAAAATGTATTTATGTGATTAGACGTGACAAAATCTAAATCTTGAAATATATTTTGGAATCTATTTTTTATTATATATATTTTGTTTTTGTGAAATGCATTTGCAAAATGTTTTTGGATCAACCCAAAATTTTATAATTAGCTCCCAAAAAAAATAAGGACTGTAGTTTCCACCTCATCTTTTACATGATATGGTTGAAAGTATTGTCAAATTCTCAAAATGATTATGTATGCATACTTTCAAAAGAAAAGAATAGATGATAAGTACATTAATGGCATGGTGTACTACTTACTGAGTATTCGACTCAATTTGTGTTTATGTTTTAAACATCCAGGTAACGACGAAGAGGTTGGGGAGCAAGGCACTACTGTAGAGGGAGAGGCATATGCTTAGTGTCTTCCTTGTTGATTCGACCATGCATGGATGATGAGTTATATTTATGGATATTGTTTTTATGTTGGGATGGGTCCCTTGTCAAGACGTTTTGTCGGGTTTGACTTTAAACCATATATCTTTTGGTTTGGTATAACCATTATGGTGGGGTGATGGGAACCCCTTATACATTAACTTAGTGCCTTTTTGTATGTATGGTAGGGATGGAGTCTCTTCCTAACTAGAACAGTTATGTTTTTATGAAGAGTTATGTTTTGAATAGAATGTCTATCAGGTGTTCCCTTTATTAAATTAGAAATTTAAAGTATACGTGTGTCATGTTCATGCTGATGAGATATTACTAGAAAAAAAAAAGAAAAAAAAAAAGAGGGACAGGTATGTAGGTAGCGATTCCACCAAGGCGGGGTTGTTACACCTTACCTCCACTTTAGTGGCCCCCTGTGTCTCCGCGACCATCAACTCGACCAACAATGCTTCATATTCTGCTTCGTTATTAGTGGTTTTGAATGCTAGCTTGATCGCATAGTGGTGTTGTTCACTAGTATCCATAACAATATGCACCTCTACTCCCCCACCTGCTCAACAGAACGAGCCAAATACGAAGACTTGCCAGGATTTTTCTATAGGTGGATCTCGGGTTTCTTTCGGGAAGCTGGTGAATTTTATGAAAAAGTTGGCTAGTACCTGTCCTTTTATTACTGTTCAAGGGAGGTAGTCAATGTCGAACTCACTTAGCTCGATTGCCCAATTCATCAAGCAGCCTGAGACATCTGGCCGATGTAGGACTTTCTCCACAAGGGCCTCTATCAGAACTCTGATCGGGTGGGCCATGAAGTACGGCCTCTGTCGACGGGTTGTCATCACAAGTGCGAAGGGCTTGGGTGGTGTAGTAGACCGGTCTCTGGGATCCCTTCATGTTCCTTACCAATGTCGAGGAGACAGTGTGCGAGGAGACAGATTGATACACGTTCAGGGAATCTCCTTCTTTATACTTCGTTCACATTCCAAGGTGGAGACATGTCTGTGATGGTCTTCACCTTCTCGAGGTTGGCTTCTATCCCCTTTTATGACACCATGACGCCCAGGAACTTCATCGACTCAACGTCGAAAGCACACTTAGCTAGATTGAGCTTCATCCGGTATTGTCGCAACACTACAAAGGCTTCGTGCAAGTCTGCCAAATGCTGCTCGGGCACTTTGCTTTTGACGACCAAGTCATCCATGTAGACTTCTATGTTCCGCCCTATCTAGTTCTTGAACATGCAATTAATCAATCACTGGTAGGTGGCCTCTAGTTCTTGAACCTGAATGGCATGGCCCGATAGCAGTACAACCCACAGTTTGTGATGAACGACGTTTTTCCTCGTTTTCCGGGTTCATGCAAATTTAGTTGTGTCCTGAGTAAGCATCCATGAAGCTTAGCATTTTGTGCCTTGTCATCGAATCCACAATCAGGCCAATCCACGGTAGGGGAAGCTATCATCAGGCATGCTTTGCACAAGTCGGTGAAGTTGACACACATCGTCCACTTCCCGCTTGACTTCTTTACTAACACTTCATTGTATAGCCATTCTGGGTAGTGTCCCTCCCGAATAAACCCTGCAGCCAGCAGGCGGTTGACTTCATCGGCTATGGCAATGCATTTCTTTGTGCTGAAATTTTGGCGTTTCTTCCTCACCTTCTTCGCCCCAAGATCCACGCATAGATGGTGCAAAATCATTGCGTTGTCTATCCCGGGCATGTTCCCTTGGCTCCAGGTGAATAAATCCCAGTGTTCGGCTAGGAGCTGGCTCAGCTCCTACTGTACCCTAGGCTCCATCTTGGTCCCCATCCTAACCATGTCGTTTGGACAGCTTGGGTCCAAGGCAACCCGTTTCAGCCGCTCATTCGGCTACACTTGTCTACGAGTCTGCTTATCTCTCACTTCTTCGACATCACTAGTGAATTTTGGGAGGTGGTTGTTCTGCCCTGCAGGCTTGGTGTAACACTTCACTTAAAAACAACTTAGGATTTGACAATAGTAACATGTGACCTTAGTTAAGTGGAAGTTAAGATCCCTAAAGAAAGATAACTTTTGGATCATTTTTTGGCAAAATAACTTCCACCATTGGTTTAGTAAATATTTTCTTTAGAATTCTAGAGTATTGTAGATTTTTTAGGAAATAAGTGCCAAGAGGCCAATAGTAGGATGACAAGTGGCATGAAGGAAACTTGCTACCTTAATGAACTTGGAATTTGGTCCAAAGCAAGCCAAGGGAATTAGATAGATTTGAAGAAGGCCCAACGGTTGGTGATAATAAAGGTCCAAGCTTAATAAGATGGAAGGCCAATGATAGGCCTAAGACTATAGGCCCAACTTAGTGAGACCTAAGACTAAGGCTCAACTTAGTGAGCTAATAAAGCCCAAGGAAAGGCCCAATAAGATCTAAACATGAGGCCCAATGGAATACCCATTTCAAGGCCCACATAAATGTTTAAAACCTTAGAAATATGTGGCCCAATAAGGTTTCAACATTTGAAGACAAAGCATAGGATTCTCATTTCACTATTGCAAATAGGGCATGCAAACATCAAACCATTGGTTTTCTCTCTCTTTAAACCATCCCACACGCCCCTAGGGTTTGTTTTCCAACCATGGTCAGATCTCTAACTTGAGTTTAGGTTTATATTTCCAAAACCCCTCATCATTGCAATGAATAGTAACTTGAACATCATGACTTGCCAAAGCTTTCTTCTAGTTCTCTTCTTCATGATTTTTTTATTTGTAATTTCTTCTTTTCCTCTTGTTTTGTATCACTATTAGGCAACTCTAGAATAGTAAAACAAATCCAGCTCATGTCATTTGGAGAAAAGGCACGTCAATGCCATTGAAGCTCACCAATCGGTGCACCAAGTGCAACCTATGCACCCTTAGAACAAGCCATTGAGACCTTGGCTTTTCAACAACCTTCTCAAGAGATTTTTCTGCAAGTTATTCAGCCCTTATCATGTAACCTAAACCTAGAAACCCAGACCTAATGTGGAGCCAAGAAAAACTCCCATAATCCAAGTAGGCCGAAACTATATTCCACCTAGGGAGTGAGCATGCTAGCTGAACCCTCCAATGATTTTTCAAATATCTTCTGCAGCAAACTCAGCCCTCTTCACACGTCATTAGCATCATCTCTAGTCCTGAAAATATCTCATAAAATCACCCTCATGACACCTTAAGATTCTGCTAAAACAATGATCAACACCGATGGATACTTTGGTAGTAAACCCTGTGCTCATTTTCGCTGAACCTATATATGCCCATTCAAGCCTCTCTTCATTTTCTGCTCAAACTAAACCAAATGGAAACCATTCATATCTCAATACACACCTAGAAAAGCTACTCAAATACCGTTTACTATTTGATCAAAACAAACCACAAAGATAGGACAAAGGATGATCAAAACTGGATAGCTTGGAAAGCCAAAACCGGCAACCATTCACTCAATTTCTCATGAAGAATTATGTGATTCTTGTACCAAATCCTGAAACATTCAAATTTTGCACCAATATACTTCATCTAGTCATTGTCCATGGGAAAATAAAGTGAGTTGTTCAACTATTCAAGCTGGAAACACAAGCATGCACTCCATTGAAAGATTCACCAATCACACTCACCTCACTTCAACAAAACTATGTAGCCTTCCATCCAATTGCACCTCCACCTTCTTCGGTTAAACTCTATAAATACCAATTTCCATCCCTCAATTCTTCCCACACCTTCCTCAAGCATTTCTTTTGTCTTCTTGAGAGTAAAACACTCTTAGTGTGAGAGAGGAGTGAAGCTGTGAGGTTTGAGTGAGTACCTTAGAGGGAATTGATTCTTGAGTGTCTCAAAGGCTATAGTTTGGTTAGTAACCCTACCTTATCTTTTTCTGGATGATAGATTAACATGTTAGGTTTTGGTTTATGGCATGAGAATGAATATTTGATTGAGTTGTAAGAGGTTGTACTTGAGAATGTACATTTTAGTTCATATATTTGGAGTCTTGCTTATATAAATTGTTTTGAGATGAAACTTTAACCATGACATATCTTGATATGATATCATAAGTTTAGATAATGTCTTGTTTAATTGATTTAAGGTTCATATTTGAAGAAAACAACATGCATTGATAGGTTTATAAATTAATATCTTGGGTTGATCATCTAAGCATACTTCAGCTTCCACTTGTGTAAGGTTATCTTGTGATATCTTAATTAAGTTTTCCAAATCATGAGT
This sequence comes from Pterocarya stenoptera, assembly GCA_003123785.1. NCBI lineage: Eukaryota > Viridiplantae > Streptophyta > Magnoliopsida > Fagales > Juglandaceae > Pterocarya > Pterocarya stenoptera. The sequence goes on from QEOT01009391.1 coordinate 104,786, forward strand.
GATAAACATCTAGAAGCATGTTTTCATCAAGATAAGAGTTAGATTACATGATTTATTTAGACCCGATTTGGATACATGGATTAAACATAGATGAGATGAAACCATATGTACGGTGAAATCATCTCGGGAATCCAAACGCGCACTCCCTTGTATTTCATCTCACCCCACCTCCTTTAACTTCATCTTAATACTATTTATTGACAATACTTTCACTAACTATACAATGAAATGTGTCCCAAAACCAACCCCCCCAGCGGGCGACAATATAGATTTTGTGTATTAAATAAATAGAACAATGTAAATTTTATAGGACCAACTGGTTTTCAACAAGCACTGGGAAAATATAGCATCCAGAATTTTCTAATATAAGATTTTATATATTTCTTAGTTAAGTTTTATACTAATATATAATGACAATAAAGTAATTTGAATTTTCTATATATAGAATAATATATAATTAATAATTAGAATAATATACTTTAACAAACAAAGTGATATTTTTGGAAATATTGAATAATATTAATTTCGACAAAGTAGAAAAAATAATTTTTGGGATTTAAAGGTGTTTATGGGTATTTAAATTAATAATAGATATTACTTACTTTTTAATATATTCATAACTATTACCTAATAATTAAAAATACTTTTCAGTCATTAGTGGGACCCACCTCTTTATGGTTCCCACTGGCTGAACCATGTCTCTCGAAAACCCTTTGAGCAGCATGGGTGCCAGTCAGAGTTGTTATGAATCCTTCTTAGTGAAGTCATCCTAAAAGAGGATGTCTACCGAGCTGTCGTTGTTGATCAGGATCCTTTGGGTTATGAAGTTAGCGACGAGCATGGTCACCACAAATGTGTTGTCGTGGACTCATGAGGGTATTGGGCCCCTCATTTGTCATCATCGCCAAAGGAGACGACTATTTTCGTCGGGCTCTTCCTCTACTTGGTGGTAGGCAGCTCCATCGTAAAGACTTCTTTGTAGTGTGCCCTCTGGGCGTGTGCCTTTCTGCTGGACTTGGTGGCACCTTTCTTCTTCGCCCAGGGGCTATTTTCGTGAGTTAGGGTTTGCTGAGGGGGATTCCACAGGGGTTCTTGCTCTACCCACCATCTTCTAGGCTCTCACTTCTTCCCAGCCTCTAGGACCTCCCCTATCTTGCCCGTCTCCCTCCTCGAATCCATTGAGTTTTGGTTGGTGAGGTGCCCCAACTCCTTTCTCTTCCTTTTGAAGCTAAAACAATCCTTGGTGTAGTGGGTCTCGTTCCATGGTAGGTGCAAAAGTGGAGGTTGGCCTAGTCACAGTTTCCGACTCCCCAGTTGTCTGTCTTGCCTTCTTCTTGCATGCTCAAACTAGATCATGCATGTCGAGGGTCCTACACCTTGAGGTGTCAGCTTCATATTGCCTCCTATCTTGCTGCCCTCGTTTGAATTTTTTTCGAGGCCTTCGTTCACCTCGACACATTGGACTTCCTGTCGACCGGCTCCATCTCAGTTTTTCTCATGGCGGTCAATACTCGAAGAGTGTCCTCGGCGTTGATGAAGCTATCCACTTTGTCCATGAAATCCTGTAACTTCGTGGGAGCCCTCGCTAGCTCGGCCATGAATGGATTTCGAGGCCACATGCCCCTAAGAAGTGCTACTAGAGTGATCTTCTCATCCTGGTTGTCTGTCATCATACGTTCTTTGTTGAACCGTGTCAAGTAGGCCTTCAGGCTCTCATCCTCTCACTTCTTGATGGTCAAGAGGTAGGCTATCGGGCGTCTCCTCCTTCTATTTCCCACGAACTACATTAGGACCAGTTTGGCCAACTCACCGAAACTGTGGATCGAGTCTGGCTGCAGTAACCCGAACCAACCTCTAGCAGCTCCCATCAAGGTCAGCAGGAAAGCTCTACAAAGCATCTCCCCAAGAAACCTTTGTAGGGTCATATGGGCCTTAGAGGTCTCCAAGTGCTCGAGGGGGTCTTTAGACCAGTCATACATCTCTATCTATGGAACTCGAAATTTTGGAGACAGTGGGGTGACCATCACCTCCGCACTGTAGGGCAAGTCCGTGCTGGTGAGCTATTGGTCAACAGATGACGAAGCTCTCATCCTCTTTGCTTTTTTCTCATACTAATCTATGTGGCCGCATAACTCGTGGTTCATCTTCTTCTTTTCTTCTTCATTAGTGCCCCACCAAGGTTCCGAGACTCTTCGTGTTCGTTTTGACTCAACCCCGCATCATTTTACACCTCAATGTTCTTCCTCCTTAAGGCTTCATTTTCCCATCAAAGATTCTTCACTTCTTCCTTCATCTTTCTCAGACACTCCTCTATTTCTGCAAACCTTCCTTCCATGTTTGTCGATGAAGCTTCATGTTTACGTGTTGTTTGTGAAAATGTTGTAGCCAGCATACGAAAGACACGCTATTTTAATAAAGTTCCCACAGACAGTGCTATTCTTGATGGCGTGTTTCATACACCAGTTACTGGGCCCAACTACCTGCAACACAAGTGAGATGGTGGCTCAGGGTTATGGGTAACCTCTAATGCCTAAGTCAGTGTTCTTCTTTCTTTGAAATAATTTCAGTAAATAAAAGAGCATGAGAGCTAATTTTCACCTGAAGTTTGGCTTTTATACTACCAGACGAGGTGGTCCCCCGTATCCCGTGTCAAAGGTACATGTCTTTCATATGGGACATTACTCTACTGCTTTTGATGAGGTATTGCACTCTTGGGTCATGCCCATGCGGAAGGCTGGTGGGTGCAACCACTTCCCGCGTGCTCCTTTAGTGACAGGGGGTTGTGTCGCGCACACAATATGAGATAGGTTGCCTTACTGTGACCCCTGCTTATGTGTGCGTTGGTCTTTCGATGGCATGGCTCTATCATTACATGCGTGTAAAGGACAGCATCAAGAATGTCGGTGCCCCGTCACCCTAGATTTGTCTCTTCTATCGCTTGGGCTTTGGACTTCATCTTCCCCAAGTCCTAGGCCCTTTATCTTTCATGCAGCCCGTGCATTGAGCGTAAGGGAGTTGATGCGTGGGGGGCTCCTAGTATAGGCTTGGACCATTTTGAGAGGGACATAAATATCCCTCCCAATCAAGCGTAGACCAATAAGGGATTTCACATCCTCTCCATATACATATACATATATGTATACGTATATATATACCTCTTCCTTGGAAAGGTTACAAATCTTGTTTAATTAAGATTGTCTTTGCTGGTAGTGGGTACCCCATGACCCATCTTGTGTCCAAATGGGTGAAGAAGTTATTAATTAAGTTCACTTAACTCCAGGGAAGTTCATTAACCTCCCATGAGAAAACTCTTTAAATAAGAGTTTTACGTACATTAAATAAAAAAGAGTGAAAAAGTGAGCGTACAAAAGAAAACCTCTCATCTCTCTCTACAATTTCCTAGAGAAACTATATAGATCTCTTGATCTTAAATAGTGGAATTATTTAGGAGACTTCAGTAGCCTCTAAGCGACGTAGAAGTGCAATTACAATAAAATGAAGTGGGCTATAAGACGAGCAAAGATCCTTCCTTGTGGGAATTCTACTCCTTGAGGTAATTCAAATTAACCTTATTGCTTTGGGATGAGTTTAAAAGCATGTAATTGATATATGGCATGACTATTTGTGCGTCAGATTTTTCATTTGAGGCTACAGTATGACATGTTTAAGGTTGAATTCTGTACATGAAAACATTCCTTATAATGTCAAAAACATGTCTCTTAAATTTGGTGAAATTTCGTTGCATACAAAAGAAGAAATCTAAAATCCTAATTTTAAAGTTAATGTTTGGATCATGACGTTGAGCCAACATTTAACCAACCAAATCTTATTTTCTGGAAGGTGGGTTCATATTTAATTTGACATCTCATACACTAAATTCGGACTTAGTATAAGTAAATTATGACCAATTGACAATAGGTGGTCAAAATTAGAAAAAAAACCAGTAATTTGGGTTAAGGAAGAAAACGATGAACAATATGTTTTACCAGTCTCACTCTCGACCACAGAGAATGTGATTCACCCTTACACATGGGGTGCGTTTTTGCTCACTTTATCGATATACATACACATTAAGATGACTAAACTTTGTGTTTGGACAACGAAAAACACCGAGAACGACGAAGGTGATATACACTTTCTGTCGCAGCAAGTGAAGCAGAGGCAATACAGCCTCTAGAGTCAAAATGAAGCCCACACGCGTGGGGGCTTGTGTGGTGGCTTTCGGTGTCCATTGTTTGTCACATGTGGCACATGTAATATTGTGTTGGTGTCTAAATTTGTTTCATATATTTTTTTTTAGGCCAAGAGCCAAAAAATTATTTTTTAAATTATTTTTAATAAAATGCTTAAGATAATAATAATAATAATAATAAAATATATTTTTGGAACACTAGTCATACTTCCTCAAGTCTAATTTTTCTGAATATTTATATAGATTAGCTATGGATGCATATATTGAATTATTGTTCAATGCATGTCCATATTGAATATGTGTCCCTAGATTTAATGACATAGTAAACCCTTCTCATTAGTTAAGAATGCGGGTTCTCTATCCATTGAGCCATCATGTAATATTGAGAATGTAATTTTATTATTGAGGCCATGTAAAGAGATGTGTTTCATGTCTATCGATATAATTTAAGGTCACCTTAACATGATGCACTAAATTACCAATGAGACTTCAGGTGAAGCCTGTGCGCAATGTGTTTAGCGCAATGATTATGGATTTTTCATTTTTGATGAATGTATTATATGTGCATGAGCTTTGAGTATTTTTAAAAAACTCCTCTATAAATTTCATTCAAAATTAATTAGATGTGGTATTTTGACTTATATAGTGGGAGATGATTACTAGCTTTCCATGAAATTTTCAATCTCACTGTGTAGGAAGGAATTCAATGGTCTAGTTAGATTTTGGAATAAAGTTAAATGTATGCTAATGTCAATCCCGCACAATGAATGTAACGATAATGACCACTAAGAATGTAGTTGTTAACCTTACTAAAGGAGAGAAACTGGATAGGACCAACTATGATATGTGGCATAGGAAAATCAAATATCTGCTTAATGAACAAGAAGTCCTAGAAAATCTATCACACTTTATGATACAACCTGAGGAAGGGAATACTTCTCAACATCATCATGATATGGAAGCCTATCTAGCTTGGGCAAAGAAAGATCGATGCGCACAATGATCTTATCGTGGAGTTTGAGAACTGCCCAAGATATGTGAAACCAGTTGAAAATTGCCTAATGGGAGGACATCAGCTACCAGGTTCCGTGCTTTCACTTTGACTAAGCATACTATGACTAAGCATTTGAGGTCACTGTGTGCCTTGATTCGTGATCTAAAGGCTGCTGGCAATAATCTCACTGATGAATAGCAGGTTACCGCTGTGATACGATCTTTGCCCGAGTCAACATAAGGGAAGATGAAGCTCATTTTGAACACAGTGAGAATATTAAGACTTTTGCTGATATATCTCGCCATTTGGAGCTAGAGGCGGAGTACATAAAGGCTCACCGTAATACTCTTCTTCTTGTCCAAGTTAGGAAGCGCAAGAAATTCAGGCCTAAGCGCAAGCAACATAGGAGATCTACTGGAGCGGCCAATAGTCTTGGGCCAAGTGATGGAAAAGTAGCAAAGCGCCACAGAGGCCAGCGGGCTGGCAAGGACAAGTCCAAATTGAAGTGTTATAATTGTGGAAAAGTATGACACTTTGCACATGAGTGCACTGAGGCAAATAAGGTATTCACTAAACACAACTCTCTCATTACTTATGTTTGTTCACATAGATTTGTTGCTCACACAATTCTTGAATGGATTGTAGGCACAGGAGCAAGCAAACTTGTAGCTCAAGATCAAGTTGGGTTCATTGATTATAGAAGAATATCAATTGGCAGACAATGTGTTATATTTTGTAACAGAACTCGAGAGGAAGTGCATGGAGTTGGCACCTACCAACTCAAGACGCGTCGAAGGCGCTTGTTACTTCTTCATGATGTGCTATATGCACCTAGCGTTCAATATAATCTATTTTCAATTATTTCTATACTGGAACTTGGTTTTACTTTTCACTTTGATGGCCCTCAGCTGGACTTTTATTTGGATAGAATTTTGTATGATCATAGTTTTCTTTCGAATGGTTTATTTATGTTGGATTTAGATAATTCTTCATTTTCTTTTGTGGCTACAAATGATGATATGTTGTTTCTAATTCATTGAAATGACATGCTAGACTAGGTCAAATAGGAAAAGATAGATTGGCTAGACTAGCTAGAGTAGGCCTATTGGGGTCTCACGCTAATGTAAGCCTACTTGTTTGTTAGCCTTGTTTAGTTGGTAAAGGCTGTAGAAAGTCTTTTGGAAATGCTCTTAGGGTATCTTATCCTTAAGACCTAGTCCATTCTGATATTTATAGACCTATGAATGTGAAGGCACGCCATAACGCCTCTTATTTTCTCATATTTATAAACAACTATTCACGTTTCATTTATACCTATCTGATCTCCCATTGCTTTGAAGCATTAGACTGCTTCAAGCGCTTTGTGGCTGAGGTTGAGAATAAAAAAGAAAGGAATTTAAATATTCTACGAATTGATCGAGGTTGAGAGTACTTGTCTAAAGAGTTTCAGGTACTATGTGAGCAAAATGAGATATACACAGGCAATTAACGATTCCTAGCACACCACAACAAAATGATGTTGTGGAAATGAGGAATTATACCTTATTAGAAATGGTTCGATCAATGATGGCACAAGCTAACCTATCAATATTATTTTAGGGGGATTCTCTTTTAGCGGGTGCCTACATTTTGAATTGTGTGCCTTCTAAGTCCGTTCCTTCAACCCCATATGAATTATGGAATGATGCAACACCAAATTTGGAACATTTAGAGCCTTGGGGTTCTGTGGGTTATGTTCACACCACTTCCCATAAATATGGAAAACTTGACCCTAAAGCAAATAAGCATATCTTCATAAGATATTCAGAGAGCTCAAAGGATTATGTAATGTTTGGTGAACATCTTAATGGAGGGATGTAGAAATAGAGTCATGTGATGTCTCATTTATCAAGAATGTTTTTTCCAATATTGGTGAAGCAAATAAAGATCTTGAACTTTTTGAGTTGCAAGAACTTGAGGGAGTTACACCATCTTTTGTTGAGGATGAAGAATTATCACATCCTAAAATAGTAAAAGATAGTGAGAGTGACTTGCCTCCTAGTGGAAGTATACCACTAGAAAGTAAGTCACTAGAGTCTTAGTTACGTAAAAGTGAACGTCGTCGTTTTGAGATTGAAGGGGAATTTTTTATGTTTGCTCCGTGTGACTTTGATGAGTCTTCTTCTTATGAGGAAACATTAAATTCACTTACTTTAAATAAATGACTAGCTGCTATGAGATATTAGATGAGTTCTATAGCAAAGACCAAAGTTTAGGAGTTAGTTGATCTTCCACCTTGGCGCAAATCTATTGGAAATAAATGGATTTTAAAAATTAAGTGTCGACAGATGGATCAATTGACAAATATAAGGCTCAACTCGTGGCGAAGGGCTATACTCAAAGAGAGGGTATAGATTATGAAAAAACATTCTCCCCTGTGGTGAGATTTGCTCTCATTCGCCTCATTTTAGCTATAGTTGCACATATAGATTTAGAACTTTTTCAAATGGATGTGAAAGCTGCATTTCTCAATGGAGAACTAGATGAGGAGATCTATATAAATCAACTTGTTGGTTTTGAGGTTGAGGGACAAGAGCGCAAAGTATGACAGTTGAAACGTTCCATTTATGGCCTTAAACAATCGTCTAGACAATGGTACTTTAGATTTCATGAGGCAATTACTTCACTTGTCTTTGAGATGTAAGAAGAAGACTATTATGTGTATGTCAAATGTACAGGGAAGAGTTTTCTAATTTTTTCTTTATATGTGGATGAAATTTTATTAGCTGGAAATGATATGGAGATAATTGTCACCACAAAAGAGTGGTTGTCCTCTATTTTTTAGATGAAGGATATGGGCAAAGCAAATTATGTGCTGGGAGTTAAAATTTCAAGGTATCGATCTAGGAAACTTCTTGGTTTGTCTTAAGATACTTACATTAAGAAAATTCTAGAACGCTTTTGTATGCAAAACACCAAACACATAGACACTCCAATTACGAAAGGTTATACATTGAGGCTAGAACATTGCCTTAAGAATGATGAGGAAAAGAAAGAGATGACCAGAGTTCCTTATGCAAGTGCAATTGAAAGTCTGGTATACGCTATGTTGTGTACACAACCTGACAATTGCTTTGCATTTGGATTGGTTAGTTATTACCATAATAACTCAAGACCTGTTCATTAGAAAGTAGTTAAGAGTTTTTCGATACATTCATGGGACATCAGACCTCATTCGTTGCTATCAAGTTGGAGACATGAGACTGAAGGGTTATAGCAATGCTAATTAGGCTGGTGATAAAGATGAGCGAAAATCCACAACGGGTTACGCATTTATGCTTAGCGATGGAGCTATTTCTTGATATAGCAAGAAACAATCATGCATTACTTTGTCCATGATAGAGTCAGAATACATTGCCTATTCATCAACTGTATAAGAGACTGTTTGGTTGAGGAGATTTGTTCAACGTCTAGAGGTTACGGCTCTTGCAGATGAAGCCATTAAGATATACAATGATAGTCTGATAACTTTGGCATGTGCCAAGGATCCCAAATATCATGGTAGAACCAAACACATAGATATTCATTTTCAATACATTTGAGATGTTGTTGCACAAGTTAAGGTGATCCTACAACATATCTCTACTAATAAGATGATAGCTGACCCTCTTACTAAGGCTATGTTTTCCAAACTCACGTAGGAGTTTGGAACTTCATCTGATTTGATATATGTTGTATTGAGGATACCTTAGACTTTATTATACATTTGACACTGTTAGTATCTATTGTAGTGAGATTGTTGTGCTTATCTCATATTATTAACTAATTGATACTAAGTGAAACACACACCTTATAAAGATGTCACAACGCAAATATCAGTCCACTCACATGGATGATCACATTGGCGCTTGAATAGCCAGAAAGATGAGACAAATTGATTACTTTGGAGTCTGGAAAGTGAACTAGTAAATATCTTAATGCTTTTGGAGCATTTAAGATAAATTTAAAAAATGTCGTCTTACTTTAGCTAATATGAGACTTTCAAGAGTCGTATATGAAATATTTGTACAACTTCATAAACCCTGATTAAGGCGGGATGTGAGATCTTAGGTAGGCGCTAGATGAGTAATTGTGCTAAGAAACTCAAATTAAAGCGCCTTTGTGGCCGCTAGATTAAGATTCCTACGGCATTTGATTGTGACAAGTCTAATTAAGTGGGAGGTCTGCCGTAAAGTACATTTCATATTATATGTGCTATAAACGATCATATGAGGGAGTGATTGGATGAGTCCCTACTCCATCACTATGTGAGCCCTAACTAATCAATAAATGGTCTATTCTTGTGCTCTTGAACTTGGAACTATGTCATAAAATGAAAACCTGATGTTGCTGCTTTAACATATTTTCTTAGGGCCATGAATGGTATGATCTCGCAAAGCATATTTAGGAAAGCAGTCAAATCTAATTAAATTGACATGAGTGTTTAGGGAAGAGTGTTTTGATTCTTATTTGTTATTTGTCTCATAGCCCAGGCGATTATGTTATTTTGAGTCCATATAATTATGAACATATTATCTAATGTGAGATCAAGAATTGCTTTGAGTTATAAACTCGTGAAGGATTAAGGACCCTTGACCTAGTTAGATCAAATAGTATGAGGCATAGACAAGATATTATGAGTCATATACAATGTTAGTATGATGGTAACTTAATGTGACACCCCGATTTTTAGGTACTTTTTTTTTAAGGGCTTTTTAATTAAATATTTGATTTTGAGCATTTTAATTTAATTTAACGTGTTTTCGTGAGATTATTTTACGATTTTTAAATCAGAAATTATTTTAATGTGCTTTCATAATTTTAATTAATGCTCTGCAATTAAATTACTTTTTATTTTAAAGAATGTTATTGTTGGAGCTTAATATTTTACTTTAACTAGTTTTGAGTTTATATTGATTTATTTAATTTACTGTTTTAAAAATAGTTATTTTGAGAATCAGTTGTGACCCAAAAGTTGTGAGAATTGGGCCTCATTTCTTTTCATTCCTCTTTCTTTTTCCCTTTCTTTTCTTTTTCTTCTTCTCTTTCTCTTTTCTCCTTATTTCCCCTACTTTCTCCCGATCGACCCTTTTCTCTTTCGTCTCTCTCTCTCTCTCCCCGTGCAATTCGGTCATCTCCTCCCAGCCATCACCACGCACCATCGTGGTCCTCACCGCCCGACCTAATCGGTTCCCCAGCTGTCGGTGACCATCCCCCTCCAATCTCAAACTAGCTAGCGCCGCCATTTGCTTGCACTTCTCGTCCAAAGCCGCGGCATTCTTTGTGTCGCTGCGCCGCCGTCCGGCCACCTTTGGCTGCCATCTTTTCACCACTTCTTCACCGGCCTCTTGCCTTCCTAACCCACCCAAACCCAGCTCCGATTCGTCAGCGGTGAAGCCTCATTGTCTACATCTCTGATTTCACCATTTTTGGCCTTCCACAACCATTTCGGCCGCCACCCACGGCCAACTGTCACTTCCACTAGCTTCACCACCTTCCATAGGCCCTACCCTACCGTTCCCTAACTTTCGTTTGACCCTGTTTGAATTTGGATTTTCTGTATATTTCGGCCACAGTATTTTTACACTGTTACATTGCCTTCCAGCCGCCTTTTGCACCTTCGTGATCCTCCTAAAACTACTTTATAGCGCTGCAAGTATTTCTCCAAAAGACTTTTTAAGACTTAGGTATATTTTTGCACTAACATGTTTTATAAACTGTGATTTGGTTATCTAGTTTGATTGTATTGGTTGTTGGTAATTGATCGATTTCATGGCATTGTGCACGCATGCGTGGGTGTGTATTTTGAAAGCTATTTTTAATGTGAAAAAGGCTTTTCAGGTGCGTGTGTATCACCCCCCAAGCTAAGATGAGATATTATCTCGGTGGAGCTCCTCTGGGCACTTGGGAGTAGAATATACTGAGTGTCGTCCCCTGGGGCTGTTGCCTAGGACTTGGACGGGATGGTAGCGCTCTCGATCAGACTCCATGGCCCCTTGTGCTGGCGAGAGTCAGAGGATGCTTAGCTATATACGCGGAGGGCGCCCAACTGGGCATCACTCGTTGTGCATCACTTGCATAGTCGTTACCCGTGGGGTGACAAAGGGAGCCAGAGTATGTGGATGGTCCCTAGGGGAGGCCATGGTGCATATGGTTAAAATTGGACTTAATGGATTTATTCCTGGATTTTAGTTTTGTGCCAAATTGTGATTTTTGGCGTGCGTGAAAAAATTGTGATTTTCGAGAAATGGTATTTTTTTCTCGGGTTTTGCGCTTTGGTCATCATGTGCATGCATAGCGTTAGTTGTTTTAATATATTTATGTCTTGAAGCATTTTGAATTTTACTTACCTGCGGTACCATTTCCTGGTACCGTAGATTTTGATGCAGGTTTTGAGAAGGCAGAGCCCGAGGATGCGCTCCGCATGAGGAGTAAGGACATTGGCTATTTTGTATTTGAAGTTAATTGTTCGCTTTCGCCTGAGGAGTGGAATATTTTGTATTTTATTTGATGTTGATTTGTAAACAAAAATCGTATTATGTTGACATGTGAATTTTCAGTACTTTTGTATTGTATTAATTTCTAGTACTTAGTTATTTGACTTAACCATTCCGCTGCGTATTGTTTTTTGTACACGTGTTGCATTACACACACTTGGCATGTGTCGATAGGGTGCGTGACCATGTCGTCATCATCCCGGAGCCTCGATTTCCATGCTTATTCATACATGGAAGTTAAGGGCGCCACACTTAATATAGTACTCCTACTCTTTGCATTCTCTTCAGGTCACACGCTTCATTTTCTGTATGAAAGATAATTGATTAAGAGATAAGGAAGAGATTATTAATGTGCATAGCACCCATTGTGGACAAGTAGGAGATGTTGGTAGTGGGTATCCCATGACCCATGTTGTGTCCACATGGGTGGGGAAGTTATTAATTAACTCCCCACCACTACCACTTAATCTCAGGGAAGTTAATTAACCTTCTATGAGAAAAATTTTTAAATAAGAGTTTTACATATATTAAATAAAGAAGAGTGAAAAAGTAAACATATAAAAGAAAACTGGCCTCTCCTCTCTTTACAATTTTCTATATGGCTCAAATTTCTTGGATGAGCTGAAAGCTCTGTTCAAACTTCAAATTGTTGATATCACCAACAAAATGGTGCCCCTCCAATTTTTGCTTTTCTCTTGGATTGATCTAATTGCAGGATGGTGCATACACTTAGCGATGATCTTAACGGTGAAGTCAGCACTAGTCGTGCACACGCACTATGCATGGGAAACTCTTAGGACTAGTTTGGATAATAGAGTATTCTCGGTATTGTATTGAAAAAATTAGAAGTTTGAAACAATTGAAACTTTTAGTTATTTGAAGCTACATTAGGATATGTTACGATAAAAAAATATCCAAATAAAAATAAAATGTTTTATACTCACTACAAGGAAAAAGGTCTTTACCGGCGTTTTTACATTCCTCGCAAAAGGAAACGTTGCAAATAGTCCATTTTTGCGACAGATTTGAAGTTGCCGTTGAATAATACAGCGCATAAAAGAACATAGCGCGAGTAAACAGTAATAATGTTTATCGCGATGAAATATTGACTTATTACGTCAATATTTTTGTCGCAATACAACTTACATCTTTTGCATCGGCTATGATCTTCGCGGAGGAGAATTTGTTGCAGCGATGTTTGAAGAAACGCTGCAATAAAACTTACATATATTTTTTTTGCCTCGCGGTTTCCCGTGTTTAATCATTCTCCCGTTTCTTCTCACCATCATCTTTCTCCCTCTGTTATTTTCCTTTCGATGTTTCCTTCCCAAATCGAAGCCGCCTTCTACCAATTTGTATGATGAAGGACGTTTGTTCCCCAAATCATAAGGTAATCGTTAGAAAACCTGGAGTCCTATCTTGTTAATTCCTTCCATTGTCTCCAGCCTGTAAAAAATTTCTAGGGTTTATGGCTTGTTTTCTTGAAATTGTTGTTTTATCTTATTTTTGGCACTTTTAGCAGCGAATTTTAAGCGACGGTAAAAGCCTTTTTACTTGTAGTGACTTACTGACGTGGCATCAATAATGTGTTTGATGACATTTGATGTGTCAAACATAATTTCCGATTTGTGTATTAAAGCAAACTAGAAGGATATAGACTATACTTCTCTCATAGAACACGGTAGTTTTAGTTTGGTTATACAGATGAGATGAGATAAGATCATGAGATAAAATGAAAGTTACAAATTGAATAAAATATTGTTAGAATATAATTTTTTAATATTATTTTTATTCGAAGATTTGAAAAAGTTGAATTATTTATTACATTTTATTGAGAATTTGAAAAAGTTGTAATGATTAGATAAGATAATTTGTGTAACCAAACGAGGCCTTAGAGGCTAAGTTGTTTCCCAATTTTTTTATTTTAGAAAAAAAAAAATCTATTTACAAATTTTTTATTGACACATCAAGCACGACATAGATACATTAGTTAATATAAAAAAATATTTATCTGTTGACTTCTTTTTAAGAAGTATTAAACAAGATTCACAAAAATAAATTTACAAACTAATACAACTTCACGTAATTCGTTAGATTTACTTTACAATAAAAGTAACTTTACAATCTGACGTATCACATCAAACCATATCAGTTTAGAAATTTACTTTTATAAAATTCTTTTATAGATAAGTATTTTTCTCTTTTAATTACAATAGCAATAAATGATGTGTTTACGTACCAATTTATAAATAATTGAATTAGTTGAAAAATGGTTAACATTTCTATGACCTTTCCGGCCTCCCTCACCGCCATGCAAGTTGAACCAAAGGTGATTTATATAAGTATTAATAGTCATACTTGTACTTTTTATAATCTGACGCATCATATTCAGTCATGTTGATTTATAAATTTATTTTTATAAAATTATAATTTTATAATTAAGTGATGTGTTTACATGCCAATTTATAAGGAACAAAATTATTTGATAAAGATAAATTCTTTTCATCAATTACTATTCATTATCTCACACTTCACACCTTATGAAAAAACTATAGATGTGGAGTGTGTGATGTGAACAATTGCTGATTTGTAACAAAACTCTTTGACAAATGGGTTACTTCTTTCTGACCATTCCCTCCCTCACCGCCATGCATGCAAGTTGAAATACCAAGGTGATGATTCGCAAGCATTTACTTGTGTTTACTCAGAATTTATAAATGCATCTTAATTTGACTTCCAATCTATATACATAATGTAATCTTTTATTCAGATCATGCTTAGGCCGGTGTATTCCACTGACACTCCGCCCGTTGAAAATGAATGGAGAATTAACATTAAAACGCGGATTCGCCGACGTTCTTATTGAGTATCTGTTACTCCAAGTCAAGACGGAAAGTTTTTAATTTGTAGGAAATCTCCTCGATCTTGTTTGGATGCTTTCACATATTAAACTTGGGTTAAGTGCTCAAGCAATCCCCAATATTGACAATTAGACAGAATTTCCATTTCCAAGAACTTGCAATGCCATTTCTTGTTTAATTCGGTACGTACGTATTAGATCATGGGGCAATGATGATCAACAAGTCTGCCTTTGAAGATATTACATGCTACTACAAGTAATATTTGAGTAAATTTCGAAGAGTGATACTATTAGGTCTCGTTTGATTATACATATCAGATGAGATGAGATGTTTTGTTGAAAGTTGAATAAAATATTATTGTTTAATATTATTTTTATTTTAGAATTTAAAAAAAGTTAAATTATTTATTATATTTTGTGTGAAAATTTAAAAAATTTATAATAATTATATGAGATGAGATGAGCTGAAATAATTTCGTTTTGTGTAACCAAACCAGCCCTTATTTGTTATGAGTTTTAGTTATCATTTTCAGAGTCTCACAAGTTGATGTTGAGCGTTTTAATTAAGTGAATAATATTATGTTTATTATGAGCTTTATTATTTATAATCGCATCGATTGATCTGAAATCTTTTATATGATTTCATGAGTTAACCAATTAATTTATTAAATTATTCGTGACTAAAAACGTATTTACGTGATTAGACGTGACAAAATCTAAATCTTGAAATATATTTAGGAATATATTTTTTATATATATTTTGTTTTTGTGCAATGCATCTGCAAAATGTTTTTGGATCAACCCAAAATTTTATAATTAGACCCCCAAAAAAATAAAGAAGATTGTAGTTTCCACCTCATCTTTTACATGATATGGTTGAATAAGATGTAAAAAATAAGTCATTTTCTTGAAAGGCAAAGTAAATGATTAATGCATGGGGACGATCGAATTGAAGAGGTCAATTATCCAATTAATGTGGGTAAGCCGAAAAGCTATATATATATGATATATGTTCTATTATTCATGATGCAGTACCAATTAAACACATAAACTTAGCTGTTTCCAATTGATCTCTAGCTAGATAGGCTATTTTGAATAACTAATGTTTATGAACTATCACTCTCTCTTGCAAGTTGATCGGAACGGTGACTCCACAAAAAAAAATTAAATAAATATATCTTAATTTCTTGTCTGCAATAAATAAATAAAAATACCCTCGATGTTAACTTTGAAAATAGAAGCATTTGAATCAAGGAATAACTCATCGTTAGAAAATCTATTTATAAGTCTTATTTTTACACACCTAACATATCGCTGATGTAGAAACTTTCTAAATCATCTATGTTAAAAAAATTATTAGTGTTTTGTTTTTTTTTTTTTTTTTAAGTTGTAATAGATTCCACTATAAATGGTGTGTTGAACTGAAGGAATGTTCGTACCGGAAGCTTAATCGCATATTCCAGGAATTGAGAAGGCTAAGGCCTGGGGTAGGTTTGACCTACCTATTTCCCGGGATCAACTCCGACGTTACTGCATTTAAAGGAAGAGACGGCAATGGATGTCCAAATATGCTTGAGGATTTAAGGCATATGCCTGTTGTGTGCAACAAAACTCTTTGATCATAATACTGTTATTATTGTGATTTTCTACGTACCCATTTGAAGTGTATTCCCTATTAGTTTCCACGAAAATTAAAGATGCTAGGATTTTCTAGTTTCTTCAAGATTGCATTCTAGAAATGAACTTTTTTATTACTTTCATTCATTTCTTGCGACTACTTGGATACCTAACACATGGGGATAGGATGATTTCAAATAGAAAAAATCTATAGAATTTCTTACTATTCACACAATCTCTATACTTTATATTTTTTTTTTTAATTTTTTTTTCTTTTATCAAATATTTAATATATAAATAATAAATAGAAGAATTGAATTAGTTTCAAAAAAATTAACTAAAAAAAAATTAAAAACATATGATATGCAAAGGTTAAGAAGGTTGTATAAGATTGCTCTTTGACATAAAGCTCTCAAGATTGAACGCGTTGGAGCTATTGACAGATCCAAGTATTGTATAGAATTGTTCAAAATATTGGTAGGTTTTTAAGTTGGATGGAAGTTGCTTTGGGATCCGATTTGGGTCCCCCATAACCTTTACAAGATTGCATTTATTTTAAACACGCGCTTCCATCGGGTGTATCGAGAATGAGTCGTGGTTCCACTTTCACCCTTGCAACGTGGGCAGCTGTTATTCGGAAGTCTACCATATATTTGGAAATTTATTTGTTAATATTTTTTGAGTTTTTTTTTTAAAGACAAGTGCTACCACATAGATCTATAAAAATAAATTTATAAATTGATATATTTTTATATGATATATTAAATTTATTTTATAATAAAAATAATTTTACAAACTAATATATCAAATCATACAATGTGAGTTTTTGGTAATGCTAGTGTGCCGTCGAATTTTGACTATTGGAGGTACCTACTAGTATAAATTTTTAATTTTTAATTTTTATATTTTATATTTTACATTTTTTTAAAAATATACTAATACACTAATAATTATTTTATTAATTAATAAATATAAAAAATTAATTAATAAATAAATAGATAAACGCTCAAAATGAAAAAATAAAATAATACGGCATAGTAATATTATTCCATAACTAAATTGTGCTTTGGAACTGTCGGCGGTCTTTGAGAATTTGCTCGATCTCCCGCGTCTTTCGAGAAGGGAGCATACAAAAGTATTTCAGGGTAGAAGAAGCATGAGAAGCTCTTGGTGAAAAGGAACGTCGGCTTCTACAGCAGCGAGTGGTAGTTAACTACTAGTCAAAATGTGAAGGTGTTGTTCGATGGGAGATTAGTTGAATCAGACACGAAGAGACTTTCGACAGAGAAAGGTGTGGCTGCAAGCAACAATTGAGCAAATATTTGAGGGGCGCCGACACCAGAAGCATTTGGGGAGCACTGGGCGGCCGCGCGTTGGAAGGTGGAGATGAAAGATCGATGTGGAGGGTCGACAAATGCGGGGTGGCAATTCTAATGATTGGGGGGCATTTGGTGATTTGGTTGGGGAGAAACAAAGGTGGTGGAAGTGGCCAAGTTTGGATATAAAGATAGTTTCAAACTATTTCAATTTATCTCATCTAATGATTAAAATATTTCTAAAATTTCATATAAAATATACAATAAATAATTTAATTTTTTTAAATTTTGAAATAATAATAATAATATTAAAAAATTAATATTCTAATAATGTTTATTCAACTTTTAACTTTCATATTAACTCACTATCCAAATCTCACCTTATCTAATTCTTCCACTTGATTTGATTTGGATAGTGAGTTGAGATGAGATGAAAGTTGAATAAATATTATTAGAATATAATTTTTTAATATAATTTTTATTTTAAAATTTGAAAAAATTATAATGATTAGATGGGATAAGATGGTTTCACTAAACAAACCATTAATGACTTAAAGAATAAGAGAGAAAAAATTAGGAGAAAGATGAAAAAAAAAAAAGGTGAAGGTGAGGAAGGACTATATTTGTCAAGGAGAGTAGAAGGGGAAAAGTCAAATTATCATTTGGATTTAGAGATGAATTGAGATGATTTTATATTAGTTGAATACAATATTGTTAAAATATTATTTTTTAATATTATTATTATTTTAAGATTTGAAAAAATTAAATTATTTATTATATTTTATGTAAAAATTTAAAAAAATTATAATGATGAGATGAGATAAATTTATATGAGTTTTCAATCTAAATGGAAACTTTTTGTATGGTTTAGAGGTATTTAGTGGAGACGGGGGGTGTCCGAGAAGAGGGAGGCGACGCGTGTAAGTTGGACTAATCGATATAAAGCAACGCGAACATCTAAGATATCAAACATGGCTGAAAGAATGCGTGTCTCGCACAGCATTTCCATAGAGAAAAAAAGGGTCAGATGAGTTGAAAAATATCCCAATGTACTCATAAGCTAGAGATTTTAGTCACATTATATACAGTTAACTATTCTCTCATACAAAATATTCAACACGGGCTGCATCAGATCATGATCAAAGCACTCTAAGAATATCCTTGCAGTGATGTATTTGACAAGCTCATGATGCACTGTTGATGGCATGGGGAGGTCAGGCTCGGTCTGGTGACTTGCTGCGCTTCTCGCATTGGAGCTGAGGTCTATTTCATTTGTTCATCTCTCTTTCACTCTAAAGAATTCTAAGGGATCCAAATACTGAGACGAAATAAAATAAATAAATAAAAAATAATAATATCTTTCATTATTGTGAGACCCCTTCAGTGCTGTATATTTTTGGATGAAAATAGGTTTGTAGATAAATTTTTTCCAGAGAGAAGTGGGTGCACCCTATCCCAAGGAATTGACCGTTACCCAAATGGTGAAGGCCTTGGTCTTAAATATCACTTCCTTCCAACTTTAAGATTCAACACCTCATAGGTGAAAATAATTCTTTGGGATCACACCTTCTAATAAAAAGTCAGCAATTTAACCAGTTTCGTATAGAAAAAATTTTGAAGGTGTAGTGCACGGAATTGAAATTTACTCTGCAGAGATAGATCCGAAGGGTCCTTGGAGAAGTTCCCGACATTAAAAATAAATAAATATATATATAAGCGAGTGCACCCTCAATGTGCTGACGGGTAAGGATGGTGGTGTTGGTCCAACAGTACTGATTATAGATCTGAAGCCTTAGCCTTTGAAGTGAAAGCAAGTCATATAGAAAGTGCTTGTGGGCATACAAAGTCACTATATTATTTAAAAAAAAAAGAGCAACCAAGAAATAATAATAATAATTATTATTATTATGAGTTTTTCTACAAATCAATAACTGTTCACATCACACACCTCACATCTATAACCTTTTCATAAGTGCGGAATGTTTTTCATAAAATATTGAGATATTTTTCATAAGATATGGAGATATTTTTCATAGAATATAAAATGTTGAATGATAAATAATGGCTGGTGAATTTTTTTATTATTATAACTTACATATATAATAGGACAAAAAAAGTAGACAACAAACATGGAATCAGAAGCACAGGGTGCAGTGGTGCACACCAGCTCGATATATAGGTCCAAATCCAACATAAAGGCGCCACCCTTTCTAGCTCTCTATATCTTTTATTTATCTTTTGTTGTAAGGACCCCCTTCCTCCCTTCACAATTCCTTTCCCAAAATTTACAACCCACTAAAATATAAAACGTTCCCAACTGCAAAAAACCAAACCAAATTGCTGTTCCCAAGCCTCAATTCCCATTATTATTGTTATCTTCTTCTGTTGCTAATTCTATCTGCTGCTGCTGTTCCTCCATATTCAGAGCTTATGATGAAGTGGAGAACGATTTCTCTCCTCTTCATGATCTTCTTGCTTTCCGTTTGTCTTGGTTTTTTTCATGGTTTGGTTTTGGCTCACGACTTTCCCCATGAGGAACCCGACATGATGAGATTGGAGTTAATACATCGGCACAGTCCTCAACTTATTGGGACGGTGCATGGGGGGCCATGGCCATTTAAAACTAGGCTGGAACGCATTAAAGAGCTTGTCGAGCGTGACGTCGTGCGGCACCGCGTCACCATCTCCCACAAACGCGGCGGCCAAGGCCGGTTGAGCACGAGGAGAAAGGACCGGGAAACCTCTGCCGAAATGCCAATGCGCTCGGGTGCGGATTATGGGACGGGTCAGTACTTTGTGCACGTCAAAGTTGGGAAGCCGGCGCGGTCATTTCTTCTGATTGCGGATGCTGGGAGCGAGTTGACATGGGTGAACTGTAGATATGGTTGTGGGCCGAAGAACTGCAACACCTACAAAGGAAGACTAAGAGACCACCGGCGGGTCTATCTCGCGGATCGCTCTTCTTCCTTCGAGACTATCCCATGCTCATCCAAGATGTGTAAGATTGAGCTCATGAATCTCTTCTCCCTCGCGCGCTGCCCCACCCCATCCACCCCCTGCGCCTATGATTACAGGTTTGTAACTTCGTTTTTCTTGTTCTTTTCCATTTGGGCAAGATCACATTCACAGTATGGGTGATAAAAACTGTCCAGTTTAGCATTTCTAAAGGTTAATCACAAATGTTTGATCAAACAATATGGTACGGAAGTAAATATTGTAAGATCTAATGCTGCAACAATGGCTTAATTATGGGAAACAGTTGATCGACTATAGAGTGATTCGGGTTCCAATGGAGAAGGAAAAAAGATCAACCAGAAGTAGCTGGAATACTTTTTTGAGGTCGAGTTCAGTCTTAAAAGCAAGCCTAAAATAGCTGGAACGTGTCTTTATTGAAGTGAGTTGAGTTTGGTTGGGTTTATTTAATACAGACTACTGATACTATTGTGGGTTGGGAATTCATTATAAGCATCTCAACATCTCGGTCACGGACTGTTCCGTTATAATTAAATCAATGGACTGCAGCCACAAAAATAGTTAGCACACCCAATTCTCATAATCACATACACTGGTGAAGCAGGGCAATTTGACCTGCTGTTAAAGCAAGCACTTGATCTCTTACCTAAATCCAAGACAAGATTTAAATGGAAGTTATTGTTAGTAGGTAAGCTTCACGCGACCCACATTTTTGTACCCTTCTTCTGCATATGTCAGTTGCTGCAATGCCAGTGCCAGTCGTTAATAATAAGCTGCATTTCATATAGTTCAAGGCGTTTTTTGCATCCCCTCAATTTACCAGCGCCATTTTGATTTGCTTACCGACCTTGTGTATCCTGATTAGTTACCTTGACGGATCGGCTGCATTGGGGTTCTTCGCCGACGACACTATAACAGTTGGCCTAACAAATGGTAGGAAGATGATGCTAGAGAATGTGCTAATTGGGTGTACCGAGTCTACTCGGGGTGCGGGGTTCAAGGGAGCTGATGGTGTATTAGGGTTGGGCTACGGCAAGCACAGTTTTGCCACAAAAGCAGCTGGAAGATTTGGTGACAAGTTTTCATATTGCCTAGTTGATCACTTAAGCCCCAAGAACATCTCAAATCAGCTCATTTTTGGTACCAATAGAAATAAGCATTCATTGTCAAGGAATATCCAACATACCAAGCTCCTTCTCGATGTCATACCGCCATTCTATGCTCTAAGCATATTGGGCATCTCCATTGGTGGGGTGATGTTGAGAATACCAACAGAAGTTTGGGATGCAAGTCTTGGTGGTGGAACAATTCTTGATTCAGGCACAAGCCTAACACTTCTAGCAGAGCCAGCTTACAATCCTGTCATGACTGCATTGCAAATGTCTGTATCAACATATGAAAGATTGGACATAAAACCATTTGAGTATTGCTTCAAATCGACAGGATTCAATGAGTCATTGGTGCCAAGATTAGTATTTCATTTCACAGACGGAGCTCGATTTGAGCCGCTGGTCAAGAGCTATATCATTGATGTTGCTCCTCAAACGAAGTGTCTCGGATTTGTGTCAGTAATTTGGCCTTCCACCTCTATAATTGGCAATATTATGCAGCAAAACAATTTGTGGGAATTTGATTTGGTGCAAGGTACAGTGAGCTTTGCGCCCTCTAGCTGCACCTAGCCCTCTTTAAGTCGATTTTCTTTTTGTTTTCTCTTCACATACTTGTCTATTTTTCTGTATCTTAAATTCTTTGCAATTCTTGTTGTAATTTCTTGAGCTTCAGCAAGTGTAATCACTTGGTTCATTGTTGGGATGTTTTTCTTCTAAATGAATGTGTTTTAAAGGAACAAGCGCAACCCATGTGCGTGTATAAAGAGCATTGCATAAAGAACAAAACTCTATTCCTTGTGATTGATGTCTAAAGATCATTCTCCGAACAACATTATCCATTAGAATTTGGCATCTGTCTAGATGTCAGAAACAGGAAATTGTTTGGAAATTCAAGCCAATCGCACTATTTTCTGGATTTCACTTGATCCAAGTGTCACAGAGAGTAACTTCAGCGCAACCACAATTAAAAGCATATTTCATTTTCTTCTTGAAAACAATGCATGTGGAACTTCCGAACTATCATTTTAGACAGGACATGAAAAATATGCGGCTTCCCACTACTTGCATGTGGCATGGGTTGAATTGATAAGAGTCAAAAGTTGTGGATGTAATACCCAAATGTCCTAGTGTGCTTGGAGAAAGTAGAAACATAAAAAACATGCATGCCATATCACATGCAGTAGAGCTGGCATTGGATGGCATCTAATTTTTTCTTCTGGCATTTTTTTTTTTTTTTATTTCATATGATTAAAAAGTTTGTGGAAAATAACTAATAACAATCATATTCATTACATAATTTCACAACCCATTTTACAACCGATCAACATAATAGTGTCATTTCATAAAATATAATAAAATTTTATTATTTTAGTTTTAAGTCCTCCAATTAAAATAGAATCGTAAAAAAATTATAAAAAAAAAAAAATTGTGTATGTATTATTATTCAACTGTATCAGATCATGATATAGCTAGACATTTGACACTGATAAACCCTTAACAGATGTCAATTTAATTTAGATATCCAAATCTTAACTTTCTTTTTCTAAGCAAAAGGGGATGCGGGAGCGACCAACATAACAATCCTCCCTAAATTTGATCATAGGAGCCCGTTCCCGTTGTAGAATATTTGGTTTGAGCCAAGCTATTACTTTAAGGGCGAGCTCGTCACCACAGCACTACCAAAATATCTAGCTAGTCCAAAACCCATCTCATGACTCAAAAGTCAAGCTTTACTACTACAAGTAGTTTCAACTTACGTCCTGACCCAGAACTCCAAACTTCGAAATAATGAAATACTAATTCACACCAACTGAGTTACCACCTTAGTAGTAAATCCAATCTTTAACTAAGAACTCAAAATAAATATATCCACACAAAAAAAAGTAGTAAATAGCTAGACAAATATATGGGTAACTCTGTGATAATGATTTATCATATACATTGAATGTTGCACAAGTGCAACATGGATGCTCGACAAGAAGGACATGCCGTAGAAAGAACAATTATTATAACTACGCAAAACAATTAATGCTACTCACGCGAATCAACGTGAGTGACACCATTTCTGACGTGCACGCCTAAAACAAGGAAAAAAAGAAAAAAGAAAACCAATAATGCTAGGGGCAGAGATGCTTGTTTGCTGCTCAATTGTCCTAATAATTTCTTCACTCAAAACCAACCACATTTGATTTGGCTCTTCGTGCACATTTTGATTTGGGGAGGGAAAGCTTTACAACTCAATCTAATGACATTTCAATAATAATAATAATAATATTTGATGAATGTTGCTTAAGATTACCTAATTTCAATCAGAAATATCTTCAAGTGGGACCCCACAATCAATCCATTTGTCAGATTTGACTATACTTTGTGCTAAGCAGCTCAATGATTATTATTTAATTAAAGGTTGAATAATTCTCACAAACAATCATTTGTGAGGGGCCGGTGGCATTGAGTGCAACTTGTTGAACGTGACATCCATCATCCATAAAAGTTTAGTATAAAGTAAATTGGTATTGCTTATCTTAAATTTTATGATATATTTTAAATAATTACTATTAATAAAAGCAATGGCTAAAACTGTATCATATCGATATGTGTGACTGAAGATAATAAAATATAAGATAAAAAGTAGCACTACTAAAAAATATATGATTAATTAATAAAATCGGATAAGGTTAAAAGGCTCTATAGATGCTTAGAAGATATCAATCCAATGAAGATTTATTCAGGTTATTCGTGAAATATAGATATAGAGTATTGTTATTGAGTGATCTGAAAGTTATCGCTCAAATGTCCGTCTTGACATGGCACCACCATATAGTGCCACATATTTTATTTAAACAATACAAAAAATATATATATATTCCAATCAAAATGACGGCCAATACATAAATGACCAAGTAACATTATTCTTTTTAAAAAAATCATGTGGCATCACATGTTGGTATCACGTCAATAAGATTATATGAACGGTAAGTTTCATTTGAAGAAGTAGCATTATTCATAAATGTATAATATGGGTCTTATCGTATTAAATATTTAATAAATACCACAAGAAAATTTTAGATGAATAATATTGAAGGAAAATACTTTACATATAAAAGGATTAGATAAAAGTAAACTCATAAACCGATATGATTTAATGTAGTACGTCAGATTTTAAAATTACTTTTATTATAAAGTAGATCTAACAGATTAAATGAAACTACATCAGTTTATAAATTTACTTTTGTATAATTTATCTGTATTTATAGCAGTTCTCAACATTAAATATGCTTCATATATCTATCTTTGTACTTTTATTCCTCAAATTGGAGCTAGCAAGATTGAGAGAATCTTTCTCCTCATCAATCATGTGGTTTTACATGAATCAAGGCATTTTCTCCGCTACCTAAGCTACCAACTATGAGTTTTGATATTTTCATGCATCTGCTTTTGTATGTACAAGTCTATCTATTTAAATAAATAAATAAATAAAGTAAAAAATATCATTTGAGACAAGAAAGTCGTGGATCCCATGTGCACTCGGGCCGATATAAGGCTAATTCTTTTAGGGATGAGATTACACGACTCTAGAAGACATAGAGCTCTCGGTTGTCTTCTTCTGTGCCTGGACTTTGGCCTAGTCATGGACTCCTCTGCGTTTGGAGGGGAGCAGGTATACATACAAACAAAGCTCAAATCGTCAACTCCAGGATCAGATCAATTATAACCACTGTGATTTTAAATGGTTGACTGAAGTTTTTATTTTTTATTTTTTTACTTTTGGGCTTAAGCTTTTTTAGACAGAAAATTTTGAGGATGCAGCACGATAAAAGTTATCGATTTATATATATAAATATATATATTTATAATTTACTTTACGTAATTATTGAGGAATTGTTTTTAAATGAGTTTGTGAATTTCTTTTTCAAATATTTAACGAGATTTAAAAAACACTTGAAAGAAAAGATAGAAAATTTAAAAAAAAAATACATTTTGCACTTATTGGTAGGAATTCTAAAGATAACTCTCCGTCAGAACTTTTAGATAAGTGATAATTAAATATGACATTAAAATAGCGTTCTCGAATAAAAATTTTCATAACTTCTTATTATTCATACAATCTTCACACAACACTTTTTTTTAAAAATTTTTTAAATTTTTTTATCAAATATTTATTATATAAATAATGAATAGAAAATTTGAAATAATTTATAAAGAATAAACTCAAAAAAAATTAATATTAAAAAATTTAAAAATTTAAAAAAATTTGAAATGTGGAGTGTGATGAAAATTGTGTAGTAAAACTCGTTCTAATCGATCCTTGAATTTACACTTTACCCCTCATTTATTTATATAAAAAGATATGCATTGAATGTAGTAAAAGTGATGTGTTTGAGTACCAACTTTTAATTAAATATTTTTTATAGTAGGCCTTGATATCAAGGAGAAGTCTATCATAGCCATTTAGACTTCGTTTGGTTGCACAGATAAGATGAGCTAAAAGCTGTAAGTTAAATAAAATATTATTATAATATTATTTTTGTTTTGATATTTGAAAAGATTAAATTATTTATTATATTTTGTGTGAAAATTTAATAAAATTGTAATGATTATATGAAATGAGACATCTCATCTTAGTAACCAAACCAGGTCTTAAAAATCCACTGGCTCAAGAAATTTATAAAAGTACATTCTATTTAACATAATTTACAAAAAATTTATTTAAAAAAAATATTTGTCATTTTCTTTTATAATTACCTTTAAATAATAATGAATAGTAATAAAAAATAATAATAAAATAGTAAATAATAAAAGAGTGATGTGAAAAACCCTCCAAAAAAATCAGAAAACACAATCAAAACTCACAAAAACTTTCTTAAAAATGGGCCAAATATAATTTATATTACAATTTTTTATAGTGTAGTTTTCAAGGATGGAAGGAGGTTGATACCCAAATATTACAGATTAAGGCTAGGGCCCAATGGCATTGACCCAAATAAATCTTCCCAGTGTATGCATTCATCCTCTTGGGCTGTGAACTTCTGCTTTATTTCTGTCTGACACACATCAAATGGGATTGCTTTTGGTTTATTTGCAAACCTTAGGCTCTGTTTGTTTTAGGTTTTTTTTTTTAATTTCCAGTCATATTGTTTTTTACATATAATATTTTAAATGATTTTCTAGTAAAATCGAGTTTGAACATAGCAAATGATTTTCGGGTAAAATTGCATTTGAACATCGGAGGAGAAAGAAAGTTTGGCAAAATGAACTATGAAAGCAGTTCAATCAAACAGAGGGACTAGTTCTGTAACACCCTATCTCTCTAGATTACTGTTAGAGTGAACACAGAAATACAGCAGAATCTTTTCTACCCTTCTTTGTGCAAATTAAATTGATAATCTAATAAAAATAAACTGACAAATGGAACTAAAAAAAAACAGCAAAGTACAAGGAAGATACCAAGATTTTTATATGGAAAGCCTTCCAATGCAAAAGAAAAACCATGAGATTTAGTCCAATTAAAACTTCTCTTATCACCAATAATGAGTTTACAGATTGTCTTCTCTAGAGACTACCAGTATATCGAGAATCAGGCTGAACAAAATAGATGGGACCCGACCCGACCCGACTATTCCGAACCACTTCGTTTTTAATGAATTGATCCAAATAAAACTCGGGTCTGAATTTGCACTACATAGTACTGTTGCCCACGGCCCATCTCCTTCTCTGCACCTTGCTACGCCTCCCTTAGATAATAATGCTAGATCTTAATAGACATGCACAAATATATACATAAGAGAGGGAGAGAGCACCAATTTGGTTCTGTTTATGAATGTGGGTGAGGGATTTGGAGGGCAAAAGTGAGGGATTTAAATTATATTATGCCCATGTCCTCTAAACGACGAAAACCCTGGTTGAGGAAGGAAAAAACTGTTTTGATTATCAATGATGGTAAGGACAAAGCTTTCAAATCCGGCTAACCCAATTTTCATAATTTTTTTATATCAAGATTTAGGTACCCATTATTCTGAAATTTCATATATTGTAATTTTTCTAGGATCTAGGTTTAAAAAAAAAAAAAATTGTGTTGGATCGAAAAAATCGAATTTTGTGAAATTAGTTTCGAGTCATAAATTTGATTAAGGGCAGGTTTGGGAGTAACGACAAAATATAAAATTCTCATCTTATTATTACATCTTTTTCAAAACCCTATACAAAATATAATAAACAATTCAATTTTTTCAAATTTCAATTCAACTTTTTCAAATATCAAAAAAATAATAATATTAAAAAATAATATTTTAAACTTTCATCTAAAACTAAAAATTTTCATCTCACTCTCCAAACCTACTGAAAATCTATCTTTTTAGGTCAAGTCGGAAAATCACATTTTCAAATCGGTTGAATGAACAATCTTAACCATACAAGTGGATATCAACTAGAGCAACAAGAACGATCTCATCAAGTGGGCATATGCAATTAAAAATCGGGAAGGAATTTCGACGATTAGCACTACTCAAAACGAAGCTCTCACCATCAAGAACAACAAACCAAAATTTCATCAAAATCGAACTATAAATAATAATCTCTCAAAACTCTTATTGAAGTATGAGAAAAAGATAAATTATCTCTCTTCGTACGTACAATGCCTCACACCTCCCTCTCTTTCTTTTTTACCTTTTCTTTTTTGTCTAAAACACAAATCTACTGTATAGAATTACCAAAATACCACTTAGATGGCTCATATGGGCTGCCCTCAAATGGAGGGACCAACCCAACAAATCTCCAATTCCCAACTATGTGAGGAGCTCCACCAAGCTTGTTCTTCTTCTACATACCAAGCTTTTGCATAGACAGCGGTTTTGTCATCATATTTGACCAATTTTCATCAGTATGGATTTTTTCAATTTGTAATAACTTCATCTCTAATGCATCAAAAATCCAGTGATATATCATATCAAAATACTTGGATCTTGAATGAAAAGTTTAGTTCTTATTGAAATGGAAAGCACTCTAACTGTCACATTAGAGAATATACTTCTTTTGTTTATGACCTAATTCTTTTAAGAACTTCTTCATCCATAACTCCTTTCTAGCTTTAGTGGTGGCAAAATACGCAGCCTATGTGGTAGACAAAGCAACACATTTCTACAATCTGGATTGTTATGATATAGTTCTTCCCAAATAAGTAATCAAGTACCTTGAAATAGACTTCTTGAAATTAGTGTCACCAGCCATATATGCATCTGTAAACCCATCAAACATATACTTACTATTTCCAAAGCACAAACACACCCTGAAAGTATCTTTAAGATACTTGAGATTCATTTCACAACTGCCCAATGTATTTTGCGAGGATTAGAGAGGAATTGACCAACAACTCCAACAGAATGAGTGATATTAGGTCTTGTGCACACTATGATATACATTAAGCGACCCATTGTTGATGCATAAGACACATTTTGTATCTCTTCATTTTCTTTCTCACTTGTAGGACTCTACTTTGAATTTAGCTTCAAATGACCTACAAGTGGAAAGCTTTTGCCCTACCCATGTTGTAAATGTCTAGTACCTTCTTAATATAACTCTCTTGAGATAGCCACAACTTGACATTCTTTTTGTCACAAGAGATTTTTATACCATGGCTCTATTTTGCGAGTCCCAAATCTTTCATAGCAAAAAACTTAGGGGATATTTGTAAATAATTATCATCATATCTCATCTCATCTCATTTTTTTCTCAAACATCACTCAAATACAAACATTTTCAAACTAATCATCACAACTTTGTCAACTAATCATTATAGTTTTTCCAAACTTTTAAGCAAAAAAAAATACAACTTTTTCTAATTCTAAAAAAAAAATAAAAAATTATATTAAAACAATGTTTTCACTTTATAATATTTTTAGTCAATTTTTTTATGTCATTTCCCAAAATCCAAAAAATACTTAATTCAAACTATCTCACTACTATTCACAAATTATATTACTATTATTTACAAAATTTTCATCTCATATCATTCCCCAAGAATCCCCTTATTCAACTATCTTCTTAATTTGTTATTTTTCCAGAATCACGACCAACTCTCAACACGCCATCCAAATATAGCAAGAGAATAATAAGTTTACCAACAGATAACTTTTTCAACAAATACATCATGATCAGAAGTAATTTTATCATACTCGTGCTAAATCATAAAGAAATCAAATTTCTTGTACTACTGTCTAGGTGTCTAATGGAGTTCATGTAAACTCTTCTTCTGTTGACACACAAGATGCACTTTTCTCTTTGTTATGAACCCTTATGGTTGCTCCATATATATTTCCTCCTTCAAGTTACTATGGTGGAAAGCAATCATCACATCATGTTATTCAATATCTAAATTCATACTAGCAACCAAATCTAAGACAATTCTGATAGAAGACATTTTTAACATGGGTGAAGAAATTTATTCCAGATCAATGCTTTTCTTCTGATTAAACTCCTTCATAACCAATCATGCCTTTGAACTTAGTTGTGAGCTATTTGGCTCTTCAATCTGAAAACTTATTTATTTCTCAATGCTCTTTTATCCTTTGGTAGTTCTACCAACTTATATGTATGGTTCTCATGTAGGGATTACATCTCTTCTTGCTTGGCTCTCAACCACTCATTTTTCTGATCATGCAGGATAGCCTCTTGATAACATTCTAACTCTCCCCCATTTGAAAGCAAAACACACTCAGTAGCAAAAAACCTAGTGGAAGGTTGATGCTCTCTAGTAGATCTTCTTAACTGACTTTTTATAACTGGTTATAAAATAGGTTCCTTTACTTTTTATTCTAGTCTTAGATCATTAATTTCAAGTTCACCACTTTCAACAGTATCAACATATTCTTCTAATACATCTCTCTCATGTTCATCATGCATCATAGAAGAAGAAAAAACTGAATCCATATCTATAAGTTCTTCACTAAAAGACTCAGGCTTTTTACTCTGATTCGCATTTTTAATGTTTTGATCTTCAAAAAAAACATCTTTGATCCTTTGAATTTTCTTCTTAACTGGATCCCACAATCTGTAACCAAATTCTTCTTGTGCATAACCCTAGCAGATGCACTACTTGGATGTGCTATCAAGTTTGAACCTCTTCTCTTTAGCAACATGAACAAAAGTCCTATAGCCAGATAACCTCCAATACTCGAGAAATATCTTTCCTTATCCAAGCCCTTTCATAAATGCCAACATCCAAAGGAACTGAAGGAGAAATGTTGACCAAGTCAACTACTGTCCTCGTTGCCTCATATGAAAAGAAATTAGGAGAAAGGTTAACCAAACCAATTATTGTTCTCATTGCCCACCTAAAAAGGAGTTAGAAAATTTTGCATGTAAAAGCATACACTTGATTCTTTCACAAATTGTTCCATTTATTTTCTCTGCTACACCATTATAGTGTGGTGTCTTGGGATTTGTTTCTCAAGCTTGATGCAATGACTTATGCCATAACACTCCAATGTAAGGTCCAAGCCATATGGTCTATACAAAAGGACTAGTCAATGATACAATTGGAGTCTCATTGGAATATTATAAAAAGCAAGAACTTCTCATTCCCAAGCAATGAGAGATCTTATACACCGCCTACCCATATCATTTTTCATAATGGGATATCACAGGCTCCCCATTATATTCCCGACTTTCTCGTCTGGCTAGTCCATTGTAGGTTACATGTCTCAACTCCCACATTTTTTGTTGGGATAGACTCTGATACAATTTGTAACACCCTAATAGAAAGCCCAAGTCACGTGACCTATATTCCAAAAAAACTAATTACTGATACAATTGGTGTTCCATTTGAACATTATAAGAGAGCAAGAACTTATCATTTCTAAGCAATATGGGGCCTCATACTTCACCTACTCTTATCACTTATCAGAATGAGGCATCACATCTGTAATACTTTTTTAATGGTCTTTCGTATTCACTGCCATTATCTGCCCGAACACATCTTAATTGTCTTCCAGTTTCCATTTCAACTTTCACTTGTAAGACTTTGAACACATCTAGCACTTGGTCTTTAGTTTTTAGTTGAAAAGACCACACTTTCCTAGAGAGATCATTTATAAAAGTAACATAATAAAGTGCACCACCAAAACTTTTGGAATTTATAGTGCAAACTTCAGTGTGAATAAGTCAAGAAATCACCATTTTTAAATGAAGAAAATTTATGAAAAGAAATTCTTCGATACTTTCCCATAAGACAATGAGCACATGAGATTAGTTGTGCACCTTTTATACTGGATAGGATCTGTTTCTTTGCAAGAATCTGAAATTCCTTCTCACTAATGTGACTAGCCTCTTATGACATAGCTTAGTAGAGATTTCATTCTCAATAGTAATAGCATCTACATCAATCAATCTTGCAGCTATCTTGTAAAGAGTGATGATCTTCAATTCCCCTGGCTAGAATAAGAGATTAAGGCCCGGTTTTGTTAGCCAATTCAAATACTCTGTATCTCATCTCAATTGTGTGGATGAGATTATCTGACTAACCAAACGGTCAAAACGTGAAACCCATCTTATCTATAAGTCTTTAACTTTTCAACCAATGCCTCTGACATATCAACTGTAAATACTAAAAAGCATGAAAAACACTATCTTTTGGTGTAACCTGTCGACCTCTTTTTTATTTTCAATTCCATTTCGAATTTATCTCATTACTTCAGTTTGCCCTTTGAAACATCTGTCGATCTCATCTACTGAAACCAAACCCATCCCAGTACAATAAAAAAAAATTCCTAATTTTCTATATATATAATTAGAATAATAAATTCCAAATTTCCTATATATAGAAAAATAAATAGGTCACAATTAGAATAATATTCTAATTTATAATTAGAATAAAAAATTTCGAGTTTTCTATATCTAGAAAAATAAATAGGTCATAATTTGAATAATATATTTTAAAAGAGAAATTTTATTTTTTGGGATTATAGAGTAAATTTGGCCAACAACATTAAAATATATTTTGGGATTTAAATTTATTTATACATGATTTTTTAATTACTTATAAATATTAGTTTTTATTAATATATTCATAACTATTAGTCAATAATTATTAAATGATTTCTAATCATTGGTGAGACCCACCCCTTTAATTATTAAATCCCAAAAATTCAAAACTAACTCATCTCATCTCACTATCTAAACATACATTTTTTTACAAACTATCTCATCTCATCTTAACTCAAAAATCTCATTACTATTCAAAATATCTCATCTCATCTCATATGAATTGTGTAACCAAACAAGACCTAAGTTTCCAACTTCCACCTCCACGATGATTATGGTAGGCTTCATGATGGTAGACAAGTCATTCAACAATTCTTGAAAATTATTCAGTTGTTCTGCAACACTTTGTTCATCGTTGTGCTTCAAGTTCACAAACTTTCTTATCACAAAGGCTTTGTTTTATGTAGTATTACGCTCATAGTGACTTTCTAATTTTATCTAAAGACTATAAGCATCTACTTCTTTGGCTACATGATGAAAGACACTTTGATCAATCTATTGCCTATTATGACGGCAACTTTCCTATTCCATTTTTTATATTCATCATAAGTTTTCTTCTCTAGTTTAACACCATCTAAGTCAATAGGCTCAAATAATTCTTTACAATACAGAACATCCTCCATCCTTGTGTTCCAAATTAAGTAATTGGAAGAAGTGAATTTAATCATACTACCAAATGAATCTTTCATTTAATCCACACAAAAAGTGATCAACCAAGCTCTTATACCATTTAGTTAGGGTGAACACAAAAAATACAACGAAAGGCTATGACAAGAGAATTTGAGTTTTTGATGGAATATCCTTCTATTGATAGAAAAAACATTAGTTAGTATTTCTGAATAATTTTCCAATAAGATAATAAAATAGCAACTGAAAAGTAAAATAAATGTAACACTTACAAAAATAGTTGATGATATTTTAAGCCTATATAATGCTCTAACCCAATCAGACCTATGTAACAACATATGTAAAATTTCAGTTGATAATGAAGCTCGATGAGGATCAATAACTCTGCCACCTGCGCTGAATGTTGATTCTAAAATAACTGTGGCAATTAGTGTAGCCAATATATCTCTGGCAAATTTGAACAAAGTTCAAAACTGAAGACTATTTACTTTCCACCATTCTAAGGCATAGAAACTTGCATCTGAAACATCTTCACAAATATATTTAATCTCCTCTAAATAACTGTCCAGTTCAGATTTGATTGGCTGCACTGTATCAACACTTCTAAGAAAAGATTTAAACAATAACTGACCATCCTACATGTTTCTCCGAGCATTGGAGGAACTACTGGATAATTTTATTAGAGCATTTCCCTACTTTCTTTGTGCCTCAATAGTCGAATTATATTTCTTAACATACTCATCATACAACTCATGCAACACTTGAGAGACATGCTCAACATTGTTGGAAGCTTCTGGCTCTTGATAAATTAAAGGAAAACAAAACTGGATCACCACCATCTTGAATCTAAGGTCTAACACCGCAACAATTACCATCAATAAATTACACTCCTCCAATATTTTTCAAATGCACGCATTTTTCTTTTCTTGATTTCATGTACTCATTCTCATCTCTAGACTTCTTACCCAAACAATATAGTTTATCTTGTACAAACCAAAATCAGTTAGGGCTCAAACTTATTTTAGGGAGTATCATCAAAACAGAGCACCTCTAGGCTCTATGTGCAGACATTATTAGCAAACACAGCACCTCCAAAAACTTCAAGCAAGAACATTAATTGGAACCATATAATTTATATTAATCAACTAAAAATCTCTAGTCAACAATATACACAAACAAACTTAATCGAGGAGGAATAAGTAAAACTCACGGCTCTGTGGACCAAAGCTTCAAGCATAGATCTGTAAATTCTTTGTTTACAAGGTTATTCTCTCAAAATTTTCAATGTGAATAATATACGCTCGTGCAAGTAAATTATAATGCAAATAATAGAGAGGTCAAGGGTTGATAAGACCATTTTCTAGTATTACAAAATAAAATAAAATAAAATAAGCAATTTTCATATTAATCATAGACTCATAGTGATAGATAGTCACAGTCTCACAAAAGCATGCTTGACTCATGGCTGTTGATGTATGGTAGCACAGGGGCTACGTACTCATCTAAGTCATCTTAGATGAGTAGATCTAAAAGAAAAAAATTTGAAAGAGTTAGGAGAGAACCAGAGGCGAGAGCAAGTTCGAATCACAAAAAGTTCCCAACAAAATGCTTAGAAATCGGAATCAAAGGCGATAGACTGACGATTCGACGAACGAGAGCACCAGAAACCAGAGAATCAGGGATTCAGTTAGTTGGGACTCATAAATGCCAACATTTAATGACCCATCTATCGAGGCCCAACTATCATCTTTGGGACTGAGATTGTAGTCATGGCTCCCTGAAAATACGGCCGCTAGCTGCATTTGCTAGGGTTTCTCATAGCCACTGTGATGGTATCAATCTCTCAATACTCAGTCTCAGTCTCTCGAGTTTTGACAGGTCGATGACTACAAGCCTTTAAGAATTAAGGCTTCAAGAACTACAAATTGTGTAAGGCTAGCGTTCAGAAATGCACCAAGACTTTGAGTCTCTAAGAGTGAAACAATTGCAAGGATGAGAGAAAGAAATGAGGATAGTATCATGTAAAAGCTAAGGTTTCCTTCAAATTCAATAACGAAAATAAACAGCTAAGACAATATTTTACAAATCCAAGGGCTACTATTAGTCCATTACACTCCTAAGTACGAAATTCCCAACATGTTACACAGGAAGTCGTTACACGTAACAAGTTACACAACACACTTACACAGTATTATAAGTAACAAAAACATTATATTGACACTTACACGTTATATTAACATGTTACATAAATTATAATAACATATATATATGAATCATATGGTTTAATTTGTAAATTTGTTATGTTACATATTTATGTTAGACTATAAATTATAATACTATATATTTATTAATACACCACTGTCTATTAGTATAAAGTAATAAGTATATTAATTATATAAAGTTATAAGATTAATAACTAGTAATATAGTACTAGTACTTACATAGAATGATAGAAATAGAATCATAATGATAAGTTATAACTATAGTCTATAGGTAATATTATTATACTACTAGTCTACTACAGTTTACTGACAACTGCAAATAAGTTACTGTGATACTCCACATGATAATGATAAAAGTAAGTGGTAAATAAAATCTCACATTGTTTGGGAAGGAAAAGTTCTTGTTCTTTATAAGGTTTCAATTGGGCTCCAATTGTATTATTGACTAATCATTTTCAAATATAGGCTGTGACGCTCCCAACCTGCACTTTGGATGGAATGGAGACTTAAAGCGTCGAGACATATAACACAAAGTTACATACCCTCGTTCATGACAATTAATATACAATACATCCTAGTATACAATTAGTAATATGCAATAACCACAGTGGAAATAAGGGTGAAAATATAACTTATGCTAGACTAACTAAAAATATCCCAATGTATTACTGATCAGCATAAGTTCAAAGCCAAATTGTAACATAAACTTAATACAACTAAGCATTGAAGTCTCCAAAGTTAAATCAACTGCTTTATGCGTTCTAAAGCATGAAGGATTATGGCTATAAATATAAGAATCTAATCTAATCTCCTCTCGAGGTCAGGCTCCTCCTCAATTAGTCAGATCCAGTGCTTCATTTAATCCGTCTTCCTCGAATCCTAACACAACTTCTATCATTCCAAATAATAGTGCATCAACAAGGGGTGGGATTTACATAAAATTTCAGTAAGTTAACAACCAATTTGCACAAAGATAAATATGCATGAAGAATGATAAATATGAAATGCATAAAAATGTGTGTCTCCCATCCAGATTCCTTAACATTTTCAGAAAAATGAAGACACATATTTTCATTCAGAGAACATTTTACTTAAATCGTCAAAAGATATAATTTTGCATCATAACATTTCATCATTATTAACAATTCATAATTACTTGTAACATCATAATATGTGGTATCCTCACAGTTCCTCATATACACTGTGAATACTTGTTAGTGATCATAGTACAACTCACATTGAAGCTATATTGTCTGCAGACTCATTTTCAATGCATTGATAATATAATATAACATCATAATATGTACACCCACCAGTATTAGGTGTCATAAAAATTTGATTTCGCTCTTGCGTTATTTAAAAAGAACACATTTGAAACTCGTTGACTGTTCTTTGTCAACTTAGGGGTTACCAGTTCATTCTTAAACAGTCTAGAGTGGACAAAGGAGTTCTACTAAGATAATTCCCCATCATAGCCTTTGAGATCGTGACAAAAATTATTTTCATGCTAAGTTGAAAAGCATTTCATGACATATGCATATGTAGCAAGCTTTTCATGTGAAAATGATATTTTATAGATGCAATATGCTAAAATGGTTAAATGTACCACATGTTATATAAGTATGCACTCAATGTATCATATAACATGATATTTTATGCTCAAAATGATAATTGAAATATGAATGAAGTATTTATCAATAAATCATAAATAATCTATCAAGGTGCAAGTTAGAGACTAATTTACAAACTTCTAAAATTTTTCGAAAAAGGTCGTAGCGGTTGAAATCAAATTGTATTAATTTCAAATTAATACTACTATGAATTAGGTTCATAGACAAAGGCTTCAAAAATGTGTATTTATAAAAATACCCATAAACTTTCCAAAACTGCCATTAAGACCCTAAATTTTTACTATTTTTAAACAAAATTTGAATTCAACCAAATTTCATGGACCTCATATTTTTGATATTCTAAAGTCATCTTAACTGTTAAAATTGTAAAATTTAAAGTGAAACTAGCTCAAATACTCCAACTTGTCACATGCACTCTGATTGATGTCTTAAAGTCTATTGATCCCTATGAATGCATGCTTAAACAACTATCTTTAATCACAAATAATCACTATAGTCCTTAATGATATAATAAAAACTAATTCTTGGATAAGCAAGTTCATCCCAATATTTAATTATGGATGAGAACCTTAATCTTCAATAATTCTCCATTAATCAAGTTTGATATTCTTAGTGCAAATCATCAATGCATGCTTTCAGAATTTGTCCAAATCATGAAAATTTTGTTCTTATTCCAATTAGAAGGTTCCTATATGCTTAAAAATCAAGTCTAGGTGGAACAAATCAAGCTTCAAGTCTTAATCACAAACTTACTAAAACCTATGCATGCTTTGATGATCAAAACAAGATAGAATTAAAACTTATCATGGTATGCTTTTAATAAAAAATCTAACTTTCCATAATCATTCTAAGATATTAATAAATCATATCAAAACATACTTAAGATATGTCATAGCTAAGTTTCCACTTAAAACAATTTAAACACTTAAATTATCTATAATGAATCCGGTTTTGCATTAAGCATGGTAATTCTGTCTAAACTCAACCAAAATTCACTCCAAGACTTGAAAATGAGGCTTGACATGTAAACTAATATCAATGGTAAGAAAACTTACAAATTTCATAGCTCACTCAAGTTCCTAGCTCAAGAACTCTCAAGAACTCCTAAGAACACTCAAACTCACTCACTTTTGGTTTCTCTCAAAATTAAGGGGAAAGATTACTTTTTATGCTCAAGGGGGAGCTAGAGATGAGGTGTGGAGGAAATGAGGGAGTGAAGAGGCATTTCATAGGTAGCCAAAGGGGAGGGGATGTTGGCCTTGGTCTAAGGGGATTGGTGAAGGTTTGAAATTTCCAGATTTGCGTTCATCAGCTTGTGTCACCATGTGCATGGGGAATAATGGTGTGAAACTACCATGATTTCTTTCCTACAGTGGCTTCATTGTTGATGCAGATGGTGGTCAAGTCTTGGGATAGAGGAGAGATGAGGAAAACCATCAAAACCATCCAAGGGGGCTGAAGGGTTAAAGTGGTTTCCTTAGACAGATTTGATCATCACTTTGTCTCCCCTCCTAGACTCTTCTTCAAGGCTAAACTGTGCAGAGGTAAAGTCATTTCTTGAAACCTTTTTTAGGAGGTAGAAGATGGATGATTGGCTACTAAGTGAATCATGGAGATACAACTTGTGGCGCCCCGACTCCCACGTACAAAAAGCCTCGGGAATCGTGACGTCAGGATGATGACAACACGGTCACGCACCCCATCGACATGTGCTGAGTGTGTGCAATGCAACACGTGTACAATAAAATACGCAGCGGAACGGTAAAGTCAAATAACTAAGTACCAGAGTTTAATACAATATCAGAGTACTAAAAATCCACATGTCAACATAATACAATTTT
>QEOT01009391.1:144794-157766 GCA_003123785.1 Pterocarya stenoptera
AGAAAAAGAAAAGAAAAGGAAGAGAAAAAGGAAAGAGGAAAAAGAAAAGATAGGGAAAAGAAATGAGGTCCAATCCTCACCACTTTCGAGTCACAACTGATCCTCAAAACATTATTTTTAAACCAGTAAATTAAATAAAACAAAATAAACTCAAAACTAATTAAAATAAATATTAAACTCCAACAATAAACATACTTTAAAATAAAAGGAAATTAAATCATAGAACACCAATTAAAATTAATCAAACGCAGTGAAAAGCTTTAAATAAAACAACAATAATTTTAAAACCCATAAACGAACCAATTTAAATCAAAGATCAATTTAAATCTGAAATAATAATTAATAAGAAGAAAGACCAATAAAATATTATAAAATAATATTTTAAAACTCCCAAAATACTAAAACTTAGAGAATCAATCATTAAATTAATTAAAATAATCCTTCATTAAAATCCACTAAAATACGGGGTGTTACACAACTCAAGAAGGTGATGCAAGGGAGGTGGTTGCCAAGTGAAAGGTTATTGGATGCTTTCGGTTTTTGGTGCCTTCTATGGGTGATGAAGCTTGGTCAAATATTTATGATAGCCATTGGGTCTCTTGGAGTTGGTTGAAACTCAACCCAACTGGTTCTCATTCAACTAGTTCTTTGGTGCAAATTTGGTTTTGGTTAAGGACTTGGTTTTTTAAACCAATTTAGCCAAGGCTTGGTTTGGGTTTAAAAGAGGTTGTAAGAGATGTCTAAAGACTATATTATCCCTAAAAAAAGGTACAAAAATATTGGGTTTAAGAGAAAAATAGTCCATACACTCAAAGGGCATACATATGTGCCAATTGGTATAGTTTTTGGGGTTTGATATGTCATTTCCTTTAATGGCACGTGTGAAGGTTTATCTAGGGTTTTAGTATGATCTATGAGTGATATAATTGAGTAATAAAATAAGAGAATATCAGATCAAAAGATTAAAAAATATTAAGAAAGATATTAAGTTTCAAAACATGGTTTAAAGATCACTAATCTTGGGTAAGTTGATTAATGGTCTTAACCAAATTTTAAAACTTTATTTAGGTAGTTAGGATATGACACAGGCTTAAGGAAACCTATGGTATGGTGTATTAGGCTTTCAATTGGAAGTGTAAAAATGGAAGACAAGACTTTTGGGCCTTGATGGGCTTAAAAGTGCCATAAGTGTGGGTCAAGGGCTTATGGGCTTTTGGGCTTGAGTGAGAGGAGGCCTTGCTTTCCAGATTTTGAGGATTAAAAATATGCCTCAAGCCCACAAATGTGGAGCTTGAAAGGGTTTGTCTTGACCTATTTAGGCCATGAGTCAATTCTACACCAAGTTTGGCCTAAAGGCCTTAAGCCTTCTTTATACTTGGGCCAATGCTGTATATTAAGCTTTGAATTCCTGAGAGAGTTGGTTTAAGGCTTGACCCATAAATGTTCTAAGGTCCTAAAGGCCTTACTAGAATTACTAATGGGTTTGCTTCTCTAACCATTTACTTAATAATACTAAGTGTCAAGGTCTAAACTAATCTCGCTATCAACATTGAAGTAACTAAATAAAATTATCAAACAAAATAATATAATAAAATAATAAAATGTTACAAAATAAAATATTTAAAGTTCAAAATCATAAACTTAATCTAGAGTGTTTAAAAGTTAATCTTAATGGTTAATTAGGCAGGGTGTTACATAGGCCATATGGTTTAGGCATTCCATTGGGGCTTACAAATAGTATTAAAGTCTATCCCAACCAGAAATGTAAGACTTGAGTCGGGCCTGTCATACCCCACATGATAAAGATAAAGATATGTGGTGAATGAGATCCCACATTGTTTGAGAAGGAAAAGGTCTTGCTTTTTATAAGGTTCCAATGTGGCTCCAATTATATCATTGACTAGTCCTTTTGGAGTATAGGTCATGTGATTTGAGCCTTCCATTGGGGCGTTACAGTTACATTGTCTATATGTGAGCTATAAGTATAAATTTTTATGACATTTGAATCTTTGAGAAGATAAGTTATAGCTAATATTGTATTCATCATATATTCATAACATAATTATATATGTAGTCATCATAACTTCTAGTTCTATATATCTATGATATATTATATATATAGTATTAATATATGTATATAATCTATAAGACTATAAGTAATAAATTTATATACATAAAATTATAATACATATATAATACAATATATATTATATATTGTATTATATATGTATAAATATATATAAGTCGAGTCAAGCTTCATATGAGTTTGTTCATGAACATTAATTGAGTCGGTCAAGGTTTATATGAGTTTGTATAGTTTAATAATTGAGTCCAATTCTGTTTGTGCAAACAACCCATTTAATAATCGATTCAAGTGGAATTCAAACTTAATCTAGTCAAGTTCGAATTGCCGATCGAATAGCCTATTTGTTTTACAACCCTAAACACATGTACAATACATAATAGCATAAAAAATAATGTTGAGTTTGGCTTAATTTCTTGCTGAAAATGACATTCTAGAGGCTTGACTTGACTGTTGCTCGACCTTGGCTTGACACTTCACTTGACAGTCTACTCAAGTGAAGTTTCAGATAGAGAATTCGCTCGACACTCGCTCAATAGTCAGCTTGAGTGGGAGGCCAACCCATGATTTCACTCGACACTCACTCGACAATCAACTCTAGTGAGTGTCTGCCCTAAACGTTCTCTCGACACGTCGCTCGAGCGAATGTTAAGTTTTAAGGCTTCTTGCGCCATGGACTATATATACATGCTTTTCTTCATGTATTTGATATTTATCAGCAGCCGAACATTGTAGAGAGAGAGAGAGAGAGAATCCTTTTGTGAAGAATCCTGACAGTTCATTGGGTGTATTGGAGCTTTGAGATTGAGGATTTTGTGATTGATCTTTTGTACTCCATCTTTGTTGATAGTGAATTCGTTGAGATCGACCCCGCTAGTGGACGTAGGCTCACATTGAGCCGAACCACTTAAATCTTGGTGTTTTTTGTGTGATTCTTATTATTTCTTTTGTTTGCTTATGTTGTTATACTTCAAATTAGCTTTTGATAATCATCTTATACTAACAAACTGGTATCAAAGTGCCAGGTTCTATGTGAGATCTTGAGGGATGGCTATGGCAAAGTTTGAAGTGGAGAAATTCGACAGTCAGAACCATTTCATTTATGGTGCATCAAGATGAAGACTTTGTTGCGACAACAAAGGTTGTCCAAGGTATTGGATGGGACTGTGTCTGATGATTCTCCTGCATCGTCATGAGAAAAAGAAGAGAATTCACACAGTGCTATTCTGTTGTCACTATCAGATGGAGTTTTGAGGGAGGTTGCTAAGGTGGAGACCGTTATTGGTCTTTGGACTATACTTCAGCACCTGTATATGAAAATCTCTCACCAACCATTTGTATATGAAGTAATGATTATACATGCTCAAAATGAAAGAATGTACTCGTATCTCTGAACACTGAAATGAATTTAATAAAATTATTATGAATCTGAGAAATATTGACATTAAGCTTGAAGAAGAGAATCAAGCCTTAATTGTTTTGTGTTTGTTGCCAATCTCATTTGATGATTTTGTGAACTTTTAATGTTGTATGATAGAGATACTATCTCCTTAGCATATGTAAAATCTGCTTTCAATTCTAAGGAATTGAGAACAAAATTGAGTGTACAAGGCACGGATAATCAAGCCGATAGCTTGTTTGTGAAATGTTCTTCCAGTACAGATCCGGGGAAAGAAGTTCGGAAAAGAGTAAGGGTAATTCTAGTGGTAGTTTTAAATTTAACAAGAAAAATATTAAATGTTACTACTATCATTTGTTGATGGAGGATGCTGATGCCTCTCCAAATGTGATAACAGGTATTCTTCCCCTGTTTTCGCATCGTGCCCTAGTACTGTTCGATTCTAGTGCTACACATTCATTTGTATCTCGTAAATATGCTTGTTTGAGTGAGAAAGTGCCTGAACCTTTAAAGTCTGTAATGTCAGTGACTTCACCCCTCGGGAAATCTATAAATTGTCAGTTCATGCTAAAGGGATGCGCGATAGAGGTGCAAGGTCGACGCCTCCCTGCCGACTTGATACTATTCGACATGGAGGAG
Source organism: Pterocarya stenoptera (assembly GCA_003123785.1). Taxonomy (NCBI): domain Eukaryota; kingdom Viridiplantae; phylum Streptophyta; class Magnoliopsida; order Fagales; family Juglandaceae; genus Pterocarya; species Pterocarya stenoptera. The sequence goes on from QEOT01009391.1 coordinate 148,916, forward strand.
TTTGACGTAATTTTGGGCATGGATTGGCTATCTCGATACCATGCTTACGTAAAGTGTTTCAAGAAGGAAGTGGTCTTTAGACCACCAGGAAAGTCAAAATTTTGTTTCTGCATAATGGGCAAGGGTCCTATGCCGAAGGTGATTTCTTCAATGAAGGTCACCACCCTGTTGAGGAAGGGTTGTGTAGGATTTCTGGCTAGCCTAGTGATGCCGCCTCCCCACGAGCCTAAGTTGCAAGATATCAAGGTGGTGAAGGAATTTCCTGATGTCTTTTCGGACGAACTACCTGGCTTACCTCCGGATAGGGAGATTGAGTTTTCTATAGACCTCATTCCAGGAGCGACGCCTATCTCTAAAGCGTCGTACCGAATGGCACCTATGAAGCTCAATGAGCTCAAGGATCAATTGCAAGAGTTGTTGGAAAAGGACTTTATTCGCCCTAGCATATTGCCATGGGGTGCACCAGTTCTTTCGTGAGGAAGAAGGATGGATCGTTGCGGCTTTGCATCGACTATAGGGAGCTAAATAATGTGACTATTAAGAATCGGTATCCTTTACCACGAATCAATGATTTGTTCGACCAACTTCAAGGATCCCAAGTATTTTCCAAGATCGATCTCCGTTCAGGGTACCATCGGTTGAAGATTAAGGTGGAAGATGTCCCGAAAACTGCCTTTAGAACGAGATACGGCCACTATGAATTCCTAGTGATGTCTTTCGGTTTAACCAATGCTCCAGCAGCTTTCATGGACTTGATGAATCGCATTTTCAATAAATATATCAATCAATTCGTGATTGTGTTCATCGACAACATTCTCATTTACTCGAGAACTCCGGAAGAGCACGCAAAGCATTTGGAGATTGTCTTGCAAGTGCTGTGTGAGAAGAAGTTGTATGCCAAGTTGAGTAAGTGTGAGTTTTGGCTACAAAAGATTTCATTTCTCGGCCATATAGTCTCGAAAGAAGGTATCCTTGTAGATCCTGTGAAGATAACGGCTGTGGTAGAATGGCCTAGACCAAAGACCATCTCGGAAGTCAGGAGTTTCCTTGGTCTCGCTGGGTATTATCGAAGATTCGTTGAGGGATTTTCTTGCATCGCAGTCCCCTTAACACAGTTGACTAGGCAGGGTGAGAAATTCCTATGGACTGCGGAATGTGAGAAGAGCTTTCAAGAGCTCAAGGAGAAACTTGTGACGGCACCTGTTCTCACTATACCTTCGGGTACAGGTGGATTTGTGATATATAGTAACGCCTCACACAAAGGGCTCGGATGCATCCTTATGCAGCATGGAAGAGTTGTAGCTTACGCTTCGCTGCAACTTAAGGAGTATGAGCGTTACTACCCAACCCATGATTTAGAGTTAGCTGCCGTGGTGTTCGCCTTGAAGATATGGTGACACTACCTTTACGGGGAGCGCTGCGAAATTTATACGGACCACAAAAGTCTAAAATATTTCTTCACTCAGAAGGAATTAAATATGAGCCAGCGCAGGTGGTTGGAATTATTAAAGGACTATGACTGCAGTATCAACTACCACCCTGACAAGGCTAATGTAGTTGCAAACGCCTATAGTCGAAAGTTTGCTTATGGCACTCTTATGAGTTAGTACACTCTTCAAAAATTTATTATTCTAGATATGGAGAAGCTAGGAGTAGAGATGGTGAAGAACGTGCAAGCAAAATTGGGTAGCTTAGTTCTTGGCCCAACAATACAAGACCAAATTAAAACTGCTCAAAAAGAAGACGTTGACCTCCAGAAGATTAAGACAGAGGTCTGAGAAGGGAAACAACTCGACTTTGCGATTTCAGATGATGGATCCTTACAGTTCAGAGGAAGATTGTGCGTACCAACTAAAGAAAGGTTACGAGACCTAATACTAAGGGAGGCACATAGGTCTCTATACACAATGCATCTGGGTAGTACCAAAATGTATCGAGACCTACGACAACATTATTGGTGGAATGGGATGAAGCGAGATGTGGCTGACTTTGTAGCTCAGTGCTTGACGTGCCAACAAGTTAAGGCCAAACATGAAAGGCCCTCGGGAGCGCTTCAACCGTTGCCAATCCCAGTTTGGCCATGGGATGAGATTAGTATGGATTTTGTATCGGGATTTCTTAAAGCCCAAGGAGGGCAAGATTCGGCGTGGGTGATTGTCGACAGACTATCAAAGTCAGCCCACTTTATAACAATTCAAATGACCTACTCGATAAGTAAGTTGGCAGAGTTATACATCAAGGAAATAGTTAGGTTGCATGGAGTTCCATCCAAGATAGTATCAGATAGGGACTCATGGTTTACATCAGCCTTTTGGAAGAGTGTGCAAAGGAACTTAGGACCAGAACAGACCTATAGCACCACTTTCCACCCTCAAACAGATGGTCAGTCCGAGAGGACAATTCAGATTCTTGAAGATATGTTACGGGCTTGTATCTTGGATTTTAAGGAAAGTTGGATAAAATACTTGCACTAGTTGAGTTCGCCTACAACAATAGCTATCAGGAGAGCATCGGCACAGTGCCATATGAGGTCTTGTATGGGCGCAAGTGTTGATCGCCCCTTTATTGGGACGAGGTTGGTGAGAAGAAGATGTTGGGCCCTGATTTAGTTTAGAATATGCAAGAAAAAATAGCTATTATCAGGAAGAGACTTACCTTGGCTTAAGAGAGGCAGAGGAAATACGCCGATCGTAGAAGAAAGGAGTTACACTTTGAAGTAGGAGACAAGGTATTCCTACGAGTGGCTCCGATGAAAGGAATCATGAGGTTCGGCAAGAAGGGCAAGCTAACGCCAAGATATATCGACCCATTCGAGATTCTGGAAAGGATTGGAGCAGTAGCTTATCGGCTTGCTCTACCTCCACAATTTTCAGCCATACACGATGTTTTCCATGTTTCGATGCTCTGAAAATACGTGCACAACCCTACGCATGTGTTGGATTACGAGCCTCTCCAGGTGCACAAGGACTTCTCGTATGAGGAAACGCCAGTCTGAATCCTGGATTAGAAAGTTCGAGTGCTTCACAATAAAACAATTCTGATGGTTAAAGTGCTATGGAACCACCATACCGAGCAAAAGGCAACCTGGGAGCACGAGGACGGCATGAGGGATAAATATCCCACCCTTTTTCTTTGAGGTATGTTCAATCTCGAGGACGAGATTGTTTTTAGGGGGGGAGAGTTGTAATACCCGCATTCTACTACGTAGGTTCTTACGTCATTTCTTTAATTTAATTTCTCAAGTTAAATATTTTTTAGGTAAAGATTTTTATGATTTAAATATTTATTATTTTATTTTAAGGTGTGTGCTCTTATATTTTATGTGGGTCATTAAAATAACCTAAAGGAATATTTTTAGATCTTATAATATATTTTCCTTAAGCCCTTACCTTTTTATTTAATTGAAGAAGTGGCCCAAACCTTCTGGTAGTAGGATAAGCATCTGAGAAAAAATATCTCCTAAGCCTTGATCTACACCGTTCGTTCCTTATCTTCTAAGGGAAGCTTTGACTCAATTGCACAAGTGCTGACCAACCCTTCTCCTTTAAGCCAATAGGGTCTTTCTTCACCTTCTTCTCCTACACGCCACTTTCGACTTCCAGAGCAAGCCAAGGAGAAAATATTCTTCAAGTCTAAGTGTGACCATTTCTAACTACACGAAAAAGACCCTCTCAGTTTCCTCTAGCACCGATCGACCACACCTCCTCTTTCTCCAAGCCGATTCTCGTCTCTCTCTCAAGCTTGGGTTTCAGTTGAATCTCCTTCAAGGACGACAAATTTGTGGCTCGGTTCCTTGGATTTCTTCTCCTCCTTCAGTTTGCAACTTGCTGAGCTAGGTAATACTCTATTTTCTCTTGATTTCTTGTGAAATCTGGAATCATGTTTAGTGGGTTAAGCAATTATATTTGGGGGTTTCAGAATTTCTGTGCAAGCCGATTCTTGTGTAGTGTTTTCTGTGCTGATTTTCTCTTTGTTCTTCCTATTTCGTATCTTATCTAAGTGAAGTTGGATGGAGAGGTAATAGTGTGATGTGTGTGTGTGCCAAACCATGCTATATTTTCTGGAAATTTCCAACCGTATGATGCTATGTTTTTGGATTCCAGCCGTGTGTGTGTGCGCTCTATTTTTGGGTTTCATCTCTGTGTTTGCAAGGCACCTTGTGATAGTTTTCCTTGCATTTTAATCAAGCTAAGCCATGATTTAATTCTAGTTAAGCCATGCCTTTATGTGTTACATTGATGGAGTTAAAGTTATGATTTTTAAGCATATCTTTCCTATTGAACTTATGGCCTAAGTAAGCTATTAAGGATTTTATTTTTAAGCTAGTAAGTTTAACTTGGATACCTTGAGTTTGCCTTGTGCTATACCCATGCTTTATAATCTGTTTTTAGAAGATAAGAGATGTTTTCCTAAGTCTCTTACACCCTTAATATGGTTAAGCTATGTAGTTGAAATTTGGATTTAATAAAAGATGTTCAAAAGCATGAAAGCACTAAGCCTATGGGTTGTCCAAGAGTTTCAAAATTTTCTTCTATGTTTTATTGAAGCCTAAATCAGTCTCTTACATCCCTTTTGTTCAATCTTTCCTTAGCTCGATTAAAGATGGATCTTGGTATGCAAAAAAAAAAATCATTGAAAAAGAAATAATAGAATCAACCTTCTTGTGAGTAGGCCCTTTTGTTGAAAGTACCTCCCATGTGATATTGTAAAATTGTCAAATGCCCATTTTCATGAAAATTTCCAGATTTGAAGTATATTCTTGTTTCTTTCCCCTTTCAAGTAAATTCCTATCATTTATATAATTTAAACCATGATTTCCATCCATCCTTTATGTAGAAAACAATGACCCTTTTTAAAAGGAACAACCAATGGATAATGTGCTTTCATGAGTCTCTTTAAATAGAATAGGATGAGAATTCTAATGTTGTGACTTAATGCCATACTTGGTGGGTAGATAAACGGGTTAAGAAAACGCTTAATTCCAAGATTTGGAATTTAAGTGAGCATGTAAGAGTATCGATTAGCTAAGTTCCAAGTAAGGTGAATGTTAATGTGTCTATCTCATTTTATTGAATATGAATCTATTTCCAAGATTCAAATGAACCTATTAAGTAAAGCTCGCAGGTAAATAGCTATGACCATGCTCCTTACACAAGTTCTGTTATGAAATGATGTTTCTTTCTTTTCTCAAATGTTCTTCTAAAGATAAAGTAAGTATGAAAATATATTATATATAAGCCCTTATTGATAGCCCCTGTTAAGCACCGTAATACTTATAATTGTGTGTATGGTATAAGGTAATGCATCATGAGATTCTTTATGCATGCTCTCGTTTAAATAACTAATGTCTTATTTAATTATATAGCATGACATGAAACCTTTTTATAAAAGCATATGCATCGAACTAAGAAAAGATAATGAAAATGAAAGAATGCAAAGAAAGGAAAGAATGAAATGAATTTTCAATGTATGAAAATACATAATGGCCACTTAAATGAAGAAGGGGTACCCAAATGAATGAATGGGCAGATGACAATGCCGAGTAGTGGTATCTGGTAGTGCACCCAATACTGCGCCCTAACAGAATGGGATTCCAACCCGCGGCCACGGGCGAATCCATTGGTCCAAAAGACCGCTAACCCTAGCATAAAAGGCGTAACAGTGTGCAATGGCCTAAGAAAGTGAAGAGATAAAAAGTATAGAAAGTATGTTTATGCATGAAAGTATGGTTTAATTACTAAGAATGTTTTATGCATGAAAGCACTGTCAAGAATTTGCAAATGTTATGTATGCATGTTTCAAAAGAAATACTATGTGGTTAATACGTTAATAGCATGGTGTACTGCTTACTGAGTATTAGACTCACTCTTGTGTTCATGTTTTAAACGTCCAGGTAATGATGAAGGAGCTGTGGAGCCCGGTACTACTGAGGAGGGAAGTGCTAACGCTTAGGATTCCCCGGTTTGTGGTTTGATGATGTTTTGGTTATAGGTTTTAGGATGGATCCCATGTTGGGGACGTTTTGGATTATTTACCTTAAACAATGTAGTTCTTTTTAGATATGTTGTAAACTTTATGGTGGGGCGATGGTAATAGTGTGACCTCTATGGAGGGGTGATGGTAACCCCTCATATGATGGCTTGCCACCCTTTTTGGTTATATTGAAGAGACTGAGTCCCTTTTTATTTTAGAAACTAATTACGTTGATGTTTGAATGACAGACACTGAGAGTCCTCTTTTTTTAGAAATGCTGAATCAAATGTCTATTAGGTGTTCCATCCCTTTGATTAGAAACCTAGAGTGCAAGCATGTCATGTCCGCGCGTATCCCACGTTACTACCGTAGCATAGAAAAAAAAAACATATAAACATCCCGTAACTTAATAATAATATTAATGAAGGAAATGGAAGAAGAAAGTAAGTGTCCCACCTCGCCCTGTTCATCTAGCGTGGGGTTGTGAAATAAGTATATGATTATGCTACTTACATTTTTGCTTGTAGCGATAAAAAAAAACTCATCATCAACCACCTATTTGAAACTACTATAAAAGGGTTGGACTTTATAGGGTGAGGCTGGTTTTTCAATCTCATAAAATCGCAGCAACTTTGCTTGAGTTTTCTTTAAAAAGATTAAGAAAGAGCCTCAAAAAACAAGCATGAGACCTGCCTTGATATTTGCTACAGTTATCTAAGGTTGGGATTGTTTTTCAATCCCACTGCAGCCTTGGCTTTTCTGGATTTCAAGCCAAGCAATCCTTTTTCTAAGACTGGAAAGACCTAGTAACAGGGCTATACGAATTTAACTTACGATTTGCTTCAGAAAAGGGTTACAAGAATCCTAATAGCTATGAATTATTGGGAAAAATCCTAATTACTTGTCGAGTATTATAGTTTATTTACATCGCGAAGTAGAGACCCACCCTCATGTGTCTCCACAGTTGTGGGTTATAGGCGGAGATCACTTGGAGCAGGGCCGGCTCAATACGTTATGAGGCCTAAGGCTAAAATTTAGAGTGAGGTCTTTTTTTTAGGTAAAATTAAATAAATTTATTTTTATATTATATTTTTATTTAAAAATAATTCCTATCATTTTGTAAAGTAAAATTATTGATTAAGATTTTATACCACATTTTCAATTAATAATTGACTTAATCTTTATTAGAAAATTTTTGATTTAGAGAGAATTTTATCAAATCTAGTTTTACAAGTACTTTAGACTTTTAGACACAATTATCATCATTATTGTCAATAAAGTTCTAAAATAACTTAAACATTTGAAAAAAAGTGGGCCCTTGCCTCTTCAAAGGATTATACAAAATTTTTTATGAACACTAAAAAATTAAATTTTGTTATTTATAATTTTCACATTAATTATATATTAAACTAATAATGAGGAAAGAGAAGTGTATTCTTAGAAGGAAAATAGGTAAAATAATTATTATATGTGATACTTTTAAAAACTAATAATGATATAATATCTATTTGATCTTATTTATATTTTCATTCTTATTAAGTTAATTAAAATTTTTTATTAGATATATATATTTTTAAAATAAATTATTCTTATATTTTTTTTAGGGGCCTTCTTCCATTAGGGGCCTTAGGCAATTGCCTAAGTGGCCTAATGGATGAGCCGGCCCTGACTTGGAGATCCTCTTCTAAACTTTTACTTATTTAATTTATTTATTTGTTAAGGAGACATATTTTTGTTTATTCTATTTTACCATATTTGAGAATCACAATCAATAGTTAACAATTTCTTTAAAATAATAATAGTTTATTATATAATTGTAGACTTAGGTGTTAAGTTTAATAAAATATTATTAGAATATTATTTTTTAATATTATTTGTACTTTGTGATTGAAAAAAGTTGAATTATTTATTATATTTTATGTAAAAATTTTAAAAAATAATAATGATGAGATGAGATAAGATGAAACACTTTCACTATCTAAACGGAGCCACAATACTAGTTGTATTCCTACCATTTTTTGTTTCCAAATGGATAGTGTGAGTGAGGATTCATAACCATTTATGATGTGCTATTGATGGCAAAATGAGTTTTGTTACATATAAGTCGGTATATTAACACACAACTTATAATGAGATTCATTATAATTTTTTAAAAAATGAAAGCATCAATATTTTTTAGCATAGTTGATGTAAAAAGTTTCCACATCAAAAATATGTTGAGTGTGTAAGAAATAAGACTTATAAATAAATTTTTTCAAAATAAAAACTCCAAAACTAATAAATCATGTATCACAAATAAATGTCAATTCCTCCATAGTTGTTGCTTACACTCTAAAACATAGAAAAATCAAAAGGATTATAATAAGAAAAATTCTTTTCATTAGTCCCTATTTATTATCTTATACTTCACATCTTATGAAAAATACTCACTCTATAAAAAAAAAAAAAATTATAAGTGTAAAGTGTGAAAGTGAATAGTAACTGATGCATAGAATTTTTTTTATAATAATGAGTAATGCCACTTTATCACTATAAGATGATAAAAAATATATAATAAATAATTATTTAATAATAATAAATATATGACACCTTATTTAATGAGCTAAAATGTAATATAATAATACATGACATTTCATGATTCACATCCCTTTGTCTAGAATATGTTTAAATTGGCATGTAATTCTTTTCTTTATTTTAAGTTTTGTCATTCCCAACGATATTTATTATGTGGAATATTTTAAGTGACAGTCGTTGAATTGATTGATAGAATCAATTACCTAAACTGCTTTACATAAATATCTGTGATTGAATATAATAAAATTTAAGATAAAAATAATGTAAGAAAAAAAATATATAAATAAAAAAAAATTAAAAGAAA
>QEOT01009391.1:157957-181103 GCA_003123785.1 Pterocarya stenoptera
AAAAAAAAAAAAAGAAGATTTCTAGTTTACATGATAATTAGTAAACGAAATTAAGAAAAGTTAGAAAGTGAAAGGCATTTCAAACTCATTTATTTAAGAGAAATAATATTTACAGTCGTGAGTGTGTAAATATCATATAATTATTTTTAAAAAAATAAATAAATATGAGATTTATACAAAAAAATAATAAATTTTTAATAATAAAAATTATTAGACTGTACTTATACATTTGATGACTATATATAACATTACTTTTTATTTAAATCCCAAATTCAGATTTAGATTATCTTGACAAAAACGCAAACCCTGATGTCGATAAACTCGTGTAGAAAATTAATAATAGAAAGGTTTGGAGACGTTTACAATCATCCAAACGCACTAACTGGTTCTGTGACGATAGAGCATTACACGTGGACACAAATGTCAAATGTCAACGTGGCCGTTCCGGCTGTCTATAATAAATAAATTAAAAATAAATAAATATATTGTCTTTGATTGGGCATGCATGACTACAAATTTGGATGGTTTGATGGCGGAAATACTTGTACCCTAAGCAAACTTTGACAAATTGACAGTATCTCTCCTCTTTCTAGTTGCTTCTGATTCTCTCCCTCAACTTCTGGATTCATTGAAAAGTCCAAATCTAATGTCCATTTTTTTTAAAATAAAAAATAAAAAATAAAAATAATTAGGCAAATAAAAAAGCTAAATGTAAAGTGTGTTCTTGAAAATCTGAACAATGTAAATTAAATGCAAAGTATGGGGTTTATAAAATCATATTAAATTCCATGGACCATTAATTAATTTAATAGATTGGTTTGAATAGTAAGATGAGATGAGACGGTTTTAGATAAATTGAATAAAGAGTCTTATTATGTACAAGTAAGTTTGTATACCAATCTGCGTATTAATGCTGTTGCTTTCATATTCTAAATTCAAATTAGTATTGTTTTTAATAAAATATATTTTCTGACTAATCATATTGAATGAATACGCGTATTAGTACGATTATAATCGCTTACAATTAGATTTTTCTTTGAATAAAATATTATTATTTTGAGATTTAAAAAAAAAAATTATTTATTATATTTTATATAAAATTTAAAAAGATTATATTGATATAATGAGATGAAATAATCTCTACATCCAAATAGGCCTAATTGATCCCAAACTGTCAAAATGATTAATGGTCCTCTCTCCCTTTTTATTGACTATCTTTCTGTCGTTCCAAATCTTCCAACTCTTCGATTTTAAGCATCCTTTTTATATCATGGGTGGGGTAAGCTTGCACTACTTTTAGAAAATAGTATGGTTTAGAATTAAAGAATAATTTTTTTTTTTAATTGAGTCTTAGATTCGTCTTTTCTTTTAAAAAGGAGTGCACGAATCTTTTTATAAGAATGTACAAATCATTTTCTTTTATATTTTACATTTTAAAATTCACACATAATATTTTCAAATTATCAAAACTAATCCGTAACTTTTTTGTTCAACTCCAATAAATATATAGAATTAAAAAAAATCTTAAAAATAATACACAATATAATTTTCAAAGAGAAATAGCTATATTTTGCTTTCATCCTTTAATATACATTGCGTTAATTTTGATATTTACGAGTAGGACTGTATAGAAATCGATAGGGCTGATTGTTGTTGATACAGACCGGTCGTTGAAGTCTAGAACCAGTTGAAACCAATAGAAAACCAACTGGCCGGTAGTATAAAATTAAAGAAACCGATGCCGGTTGGCTCGATTTCGGTCTGAACCAAATTTAAACTGCCGGATCATATTTTTATAATATATGTATATAAAGTGTCGTCGTTTCATTTAAATAAATAAAATAGCGTGGTTTTAATTATGAATTTTATAAAATAAAAATAAGAAATTAGTTGAAAGGGCGCCGTTGTTTCGACCTGGATTCCCATTTCTTCTTATTCTCCCGTCTTCTTATTTTCTCTGCTTCTTCCCACCAACAACACAGCCTGCTCCCCTCCTCTTTTACAACGACACCGAAAGCAGACGGACGAACTGCACCAACTCACGCTGACACCTGCCAATTTTCTCTCCTCTAATTGGCCGGTTCTAAACCTTTCCAAAAGCACCGACGAAGTTCGTCGGTTCTTTTTTTCAGCCCTATTTACGAGATAAAACTTTGTATAAGGTAAAAGACAAGAATCATCTTGGGGGTAATCGGACGGGTGGGGCAGAATCATGGCAAAAAACAGAAAGGAACAAATAGGCTGACGTGGGAGCCCTACCACCGTCGGTTAGTCCTACCATTCCACCACATAAATTATTCTGATTTAATCATTTATAAAAAAAAAAGAAAATGAAATGAAAGAGCGTCCACGTTGTTGTCTTCTTTGATAATCATGGAATCATCCTCCTCATCAACCATTTTCCTCTAAACTCTCTCTCTCTCTCTCTCTCTCTATTCACCCAAACGGAGAGGGGAAGATACTCCGATTACGCTGCCACTGAACCTCTGTGTTATCTGTCATTTTTCTTTTTTACTTTTCCTCTCTGGATCTAAATCCTCGCCATTACAAAGTTTTTCCTTCTTCCCGCAAATTTTTCCCGCGAGTATTGTTTTGAGTCTTTTGGTTTTCTTTCGGAGATCTTTCTTTGTGAGTCAACTGTAGCTGGTGAAAAGAGATTCGAAAAGGAACTCTTCTGTTTGCTGAATTTGATCAAAATTACTTTTACTGCTGTCGTCTCACGCCTCCTCAAGTCGCTGCTTCTCCCACAACTATACCGTATGCTCTCTCTCCATCTCCCTCTCTCTCTCTCTCTGCGCACACACACATAGAGGCAAATCCTTATATTCATATACATTTATATGTATGTGAGTATACGTAGCAGCGAGATTTAGTCTTATTCCGAGTGGTTCTTTCGGTAATTTCAACGGATTTCTAGATATTTGTACTGCTTATTGGATCCTTCAACCGAAGACGTGCGTACATATAGTTATGTACATGTATGTGTATGTTTATGGATGTTGCTTTTGGCGTCTTTTTCTTTTGTGAATTTTCGAAAATTAATATTACGACCTTCACGCAATTTTTTTTTTTTTTTTTTAAAAAACTTCACGCAATTTTTACATTAACCTCGAGTCACGACCTTATATCGCCTCCTTATTTGTATTATATAGGAGTACAAAATATTTATTTATATCCTGGCTCTTGTTTTAATGTAGTTAATCCGAAGTTTTGTTTTTAATTACGTTGCAGTTGATTTATGATAATGATTATGATGGATATCAATGCATTGATTCATACCTTAATTTTTTTTAAATTGCTGATCGACTTATTTCTTAGTTTGTTTATTTTCTGCCATCAGATTCAGACATACTAATCCTTGAAGAGATGGTGAAAAATCTGAAAAGAGTTTCTGATCCTTCTATGAAGGGCGCTGATTCCAATCTGGTAATCTCAAGATTCCGCCGAAACTTTTTAAGTACCTCTCCCTTTGATGTTTAAATTCAAATAGTATGAGTATATGTCATGGGGAAATTAGCGCTTATAATGGATGCTTCGTGTCACACGTAGGAGAAAAAAGGGCAGAAACATGTTCTTACAACAAGTTTCCTGAATTTTTATTTTCCCTTCAGATCCATTTTTATTTTATTTTTTAATTTCTTTGTTCCCCTCTTTTGTTCCTCGGAAAGATGATACCACCTGGAACATGTTCTAAAAGTTTTTCCTTTAATTGTTTTCCTCTCTGTCTTGTAAAAAGAATAATTCTCCATATTCGTATTTTGGGGTGGAAACCAAAATCAATAGTGAATGAAGATGCATGGTAGATTTTTACAAGTTTCATTCTAGGATATCTTAAGGAGATAAGGGATGCCTGTGTTCAACATTGTAGCACTGCTCAATTTTTTCTTTTCCTATCATTATATTTTTCAAAATTGGAGTTTTGCTATGGCTTTTTTTTTCTTAAATTTAAGAAATGAAGTCTTCCCGTTCACTACAATTGATTTGTGAACCTGGTTGCATAATTTTAGGCTCCTTTGAAAGACACAACTCCACAATCTGATGCAACATCGTGTGTATCATCTGTGGGAGACGCAACAGGTAGTATCAAAGGAAGTGAAGTTGACCATGATTCCCTCGCTATGGATCAAGGCATGTCTTATTCAAGCAGTGGCTATTACGGATACTATTATCCAGGTTAGCTGTGGCTAAGATACAGTTCATTGTCTTAGATGGTTGTATATATACGTCTTCACATCTTACAGTAGCATGTTGACAGGTTATGATTGTTCCTATGGAGAGTTGGACAACCAAGGGTACCATGTTGGTGGTGATGGAATGGAACTTCAATATCCTGTAAGTATCTCAATATTTTCTGGATTATTGTGATGAATGGCATGAAGTCTGCAATTTTCTTTATTCTTTTTTCTACACTCCAGAAAAAGCCTGTTCCTGTGTAGCCTTGGTTGTTTACTTTATTTGGCTGGTTCTCTTTTTGCAAATCTATTGATGGATGATTGGGATATTTGATTTGTTTGGACTCCACAGAGCCTGAAATTTATAATGTGTGTAGTTCTCAAGAAGATGAGAGAGAATGTAAATTGCAATTTAAACACAAGTTGTTTTAAGCTCATTCATTTTGTTCTCCTTTTTCAAGAGCCATGAAGAGTCGTCTCGTTTGTTTTCACAGCACATCTCATCTAATCATTATTAACTTTTCCAAATTCCCACACAAAATAAAATAAACAATTCAACTTTTTCAAATCATAAAACAATAATAATATTCAAAAAATATATTCTAACAATATTTTATTCAATTTTCAACTTTGATCTCAACTCATTTCATCTCATCTCATCTGCGAGAACAAACGAGGATCTGTACTAATTTCATTAACTTTCTTGTGATCGTCTCAAGTTGATGGGAAAAGAACTTGAAATGATTGTTTAAACGCAAGTTGTTTAGAGCTCATTCTTTTGTGCTTCCTCTCCGAGAGTCACTGAGAGTCTTTAAGTTCTGTATTGATTTCAGTCACTTTCTCGATATATAGATCATGCGATGCAAATTTACCTTTATAGAAGACGAACCACAAAATGTCCCTTCACATATATTGGTTCTTACAAGTTCTAGCTGTGATTAGCAGCCAGATACCTTTTAATTTTTAGTTGGTCTGTAAATTTTGAATTGGAAATCCAAGATTTGTTTTAGAATTTAATGAAGTAATTTTACTCAACTACAATAAATATTGGTGCAACCGTAGCATATGAATTCAATGTCTGCCTTTGCTTTGTAAGTTTTCCCTGTATGATGATAGTATGCTACTAGTATTGTGCGTATGTGGCTAGGCATTTCATTTCAAGTTAAACTTACGTTCACTTTTGCTTCATTTAGGTTATGCAAGCAGATAATGGGTCTTTTGTCTACTTCATGCCAGGATTTCAGCCTGGTTACACTCCATATTTTCCCATATCGACAATTGGTGTTGATGGACAATATGTCGATCAACAGGCATATCTGCCAACCCCCATGTTTCAACCACCAATCTCCTCGCCTGGACATTATCCCACTACTATTCCTTATGGGAAGTTGCTTCCATCACCCTATGTGTGGGATCCATCCCTTGTTGGAGATGGATATTTTGTAAATATCTATGCAGGAGCTCCAGAATTTACAGAGCCAAAACACAATTTGCCTTCCCCAAGTAAGACCTTCCCTCCTCTTTCAAAATCCTTATCTGAGTTTAGCAATCCATTGGGTATCAATAATTCCTTGCCTTCATTGGATTTCTCATCAGGTCACGGCATCCACAAACAACTAAAACCAGTGAACAAGGTATTCTAGTTCTTTGTGCTTTGTTGTATTATGCACTCCCCTCCTCTGGATATGTCACTGGATTTTGTAGTTATTTTTAGGCCTTGCCTCATGCCTCATCTTTTCAGTCAGATGTAGCTGCCAAAGGTTACATTCCCGTTTCAAAACCTTCAGCCCATAATCAAGGGAAAGGTGGAATGCTATATTCAAACAGTCCAGTTAATTTAAAAGCAAATGCGAGGGGTTGGGGCAGCAGTGAAAAGCTGAAATCAAGAAGCAAAATTAATGGTGTTAGTGATTTTGGTTTGCTAAATGAGCGGAACCAGGGTCCTAGAACGGCCAATGCAAAAGGTGTTTTGATTTCTGGAGGTAATGCTGCTGGATCCCTGGAAACTGATGGGAATGGAAATAGTAACAGCATATCCTCTTTTATCAGGATGGATCAATACAACCTTCCTGACTTTCCGACCAAATATGATCATGCATTTTTCTTTGTTATCAAATCTTACAGTGAAGATGATATTCATAAGAGCATTAAGTACAATGTGTGGGCTAGTACTCCTAATGGGAATAAGAGGCTAGATAGTGCATATCAAGATGCTCAAGAGAGGATGGTTGATAAAGGCAGCAAGTGCCCGGTGCTTCTTTTCTTTTCGGTATGCTCTAGAGATCAATATTGATTCTGATGCCTGAGTTTCCACTCTGCACACCAGGTGTTCGAAAAACAATAACTAAAACACAACTTTTGCTTGTTTGTCTGGTTCAGGTTAATGCAAGTGGTCAGTTCTGTGGAATAGCCGAGATGATTGGCCGAGTTGATTACAATAAGAACATGGATTTCTGGCAGCAAGATAAGTGGAATGGTTATTTTCCTGTTAAGTGGCACATTATAAAAGATGTTCCAAATCCGCTTTTACGACATATAATACTTGAGAATAATGAAAACAAGCCCGTTACCAACAGTCGAGATACCCAGGAGGTGTGCATAATTAACTAGTATCTCATTGTTAATTATTTTTTTCTTTTTCTTTTTCTTTTTCTTTTTCCTAATTGACTTATGCGCCACTCCTGCCTTTGCTTAATCTTGCTATATTCCATTTCCAGGTGAGATTTCCTCAGGGTATTGAAATGTTGATTATTTTTAAAAACTACATGTCAAAGACGTCCATATTGGATGATTTCGGCTTTTATGAAAACCGCCAGAAGGTGATGCAAGAGAAGAGGACTGGGGAATTTACACCCCATTATAATCTGCAGGTTCTCCCTTCTTCCCTTCTCCCACTTGTTATTTCCAACTACTAATCTATTTTTTCGCTACTCTGAACTTATTCAAATATGTCGAAGAGTGCATATAATGTGGGGTCATGTTGAAATAATTCGAGGTGGAGGGTTAGGAATCATATGCCAAGACCAATGGCTAATGGGTGGGATTACAAAAATGATTCTCTTGGATTACGAAATGATTGAAGAATAAAGAAGGATCCTTGCACAAGTAGCATAGTGCCAGGGTTTTGTGCCAATGAGATTTTGCATATGGGGCAGTGACTTTATTCTGTTCAGCAGAATAGGCCATTTGCAGCATTTCTTTATTTCTGTTTTCTTGAGCTGCGTCAATGTGTGCGTACCTCTTTCGATACTGGATTATTTTATTTATTTATTTTGGTTTTTGTTTCTTTACATGTTGTTATTCATTTGTCTGGAAGCAGAAAATAGATGATTTAACCACCAGTTTTAAGACGGTAGATCTGTCTGCTGCGAAGAGCATTGGGAAACCTGAGGACGTCGAAGACAAGGCGAAGAAATGAAGAGGATATGAAAACGTTTGCAGAAAGGGTCCAATTGATGCTGAGATGAATGCCAACCTGGATGGAAATAAGAGCAGTCTCAAAAGAAAAGAAAAGAAAAGAAAAGAATTGACTTGTTTAGAAGATTTTCAGTGATCCTGCACGAGGAAAAAGGAGCCGATGACCCTTTCTGAATTGAGATGGTTGGTGGGTTTGGCTTCCAAGAAAGCTGTTTGTGTAACCATTACAGAAACTTGGATGACCCCATTCATAATCCATAGCTTATAGGGGTTTCATGCAATCCAAGTAGTGTTTTTTTTTTTTTTTTCCAAGTTCCCTCTTTCTGTAAGTTGTATTTGGTCTTTCTTTTTCTTTTTCATTTTTTTTTTAAAAAAAAAAATCCTTAAATTCAAATGCCCCCATGCACTTTAGATGGTATTTGCCTGCATTTCTATTTCGAATTAGAACCTAATAAACGGTTTTTAGCAAGTGAAATCTTGTTTTCTTACCAAAACCTTTTGAGGAGTTGCTGATTAGAGCATTGGCATTTGGCTAAATGCAATCAGACCATTAAATGGCTAATATGGGATCAAACAGGCCTGCATTGGATTAGGCAGATAAATTCGTCCAAGTTTGAATTTAGTATATAAAACTTTATAAACTTTAATTGCTGGAATTTAGTATTTTTTTTTTATTATTTTATATACGTATATAAAACACCAAGTTTGACCTTAAGCTCGGGAAGTGCTCAAGAATTCCAAGCATACTGGCCCAAAAATACCGAGCACACCTACTTTCAACGTTAAAATTTATATATCACTGTAAGTAGGAGCTGTGCCAATCCTATCAACAAACTCGTAGGCTATTTTTTCATTTATTTGTTATTATATTAAGGATCAGACTAACCGTTTACTTGTTGATTTTATTTTGGATTCATAACTAATTGTTGAAATAATAATTGTTTATATGCTGTTTAATTGCAGCACTTGTTTGCTACTATTTTAAATAACTGAAAATGAACAGAATTGACAAACTTGTGTCTTTTTTCTGTCACTCATTAAATTTCACATGCTCATAGAAATGACATTGCTTTTATAAGCATGTCCCTATAACAAACTATATGCTCTCACAAATTATATTGCTTTAAGCATGTTCCTATAACAAGCTGATGGAATTATAAAGACAATGTTGGTCAATTCTTATAATTAAAAGACTCAATTAGAGATGTTCCGGTTATGATATTGGTATCAAGTTTGATTACGGGACAGTTCAACACATCCAAAGGTGGTGGATGTAGTCCTAGGAGGGAGGCATACTCCATGCATTATTATTATTAATATTTTTTTTCATATGATCATGGTTCAATTATATTCAATTTATGGTTAATAAATTGTTGCAATCAATTGTATTATTTTACTTAGATCGAGACTCATTTCTATATAGTAAATGTCTATCTATTATTATTGCACGTCCATCATATCATTTAACACTAATATCTACTCATTGTAATCTGGTCATTATGATCCAATACTAACTTCCACATACTTAGTTGTTGAAGTCATATTTTCCCCTTTATATTCTTTTAGATGACATTGTACAGCAGGACTAGAATTAATAACTTTACAAGTGCAACAGTTTTGATCATTAGAGATATAATCATATCCAAATGCTTGACGGAAATATGCAATTCTTCTTCTGGATAGACACCCGTTTGAGGATAATAAATGACCAATGATAGGATGTATGGGGAAACACTTGGTTTCCCTCTAATCTCTCGATAGTGGAGATATACTAGCCCCCAATGGCTCCCACCATAGTGATTCTCGCCCCTCCACCAAGAAATGAGTATCCAAACTTTCCTATGAAGGACCTGTCCCATGAGGAGGGGGATCTAAGTGGAATTTTTCCATAGGAAGGGTAGAATTAGTACCATGACTGTCCAGAAGAGGGAATTTTGTTATGTAACCTTTTATGCTCAAGAATGTTTCGTAACTTTTGCTAGTCATCTTGTTGTGTAAAGAACAACCCACTTTTGTTGTTTTATGCCTCTTTTTGATTTGTTACAATTTTCTTGACATATATGCTACTATTAGCCACTCGTGCAAAATGCTCACCACCAAGCAAGCATTACAAAATCTAATTGCTCGCCACTCGGCAAGAAACATAGTATTGAAGATCAACTCTTACCAGACTCAAACTCAAAGGACGCTAACTCAAGACTTGCTAAAGTTGTTCCTATAACGTAGGAGTATGATATGGTGATCCTGTGATCAAGTGGTTGAATTTAAATATTGTAGTTATCTCATGTAAACAACTATTTGACTTTTGGATTTCTGTTACCAGTGATGTATATAAAACACACCTATGCATACGTTCAAGTACGTAGTGGAAAATACTTTGAATGCGATCTCTGTCATATTTTTCTACATGGTATCAGACTTAGCTATTTGACCCACGCCCTTCCATGTCCTCTCCCTCCTCAACTACGTCAGATCACTCTTCCTCTGTTGCTCCCTCTCTTATCACCCCCCCCAACCATTAATGTCACCAAACTTACCCATGACAATTACCATGTTTGGAAAGCTCAATTTATTCCTTTCTTCTGTGGCCAAGGTCTCTTCGGATATCTTGATGGAACCAGACTCAAACTCAAAGGAGTAAAGATTATGATGGTACTGATCAAATTCATGTCGGCAATGGTGTAGGTTTGCAAATCTCCCAAATCGGTTCTTCTTCCATTTCTACTTCCGCTAAACCATTCATCTTAAATCAAGTTTTGCTTGTTCCCAAAATACAAAAAAATCTCGTTTCCGTCCAACAATTTTGTAACGACAATAACGTTTATTTTGAATTTCACTATGATTTTTTTTATGTCAAGGATTACTTGGGGAGACTCCTTCATCGAGGCCTGTTTAAAGACGGATTATATTCATTCTCTAGCTCTGCGGCCTCCATTCATCCTCTCTGTTTTTCTGCTATTCGTGCTCCCTACCAATTGTGGCATCAACGTCTCGGTCATGCTTCTACTCCTGTCATCAAACAAGCGGTGTCTAATTTCACTCTTCCTATTTCCAATAAAGGACCTCCGGTGTGCTCGGATTGCCAACGTGCTAAGAGTTGTTCCCTGCCATTTCGTTCTCATCATCAGCCCTCAACCTTTCCTCTTGATTTAGTTTATAGTGATGTATGAGGGCCAGCACATGTGCTTTCCAACTCCGGTTGCCGTTATTATGTCTCCTTTTTAGATGATTGCACAAAATTTTTGTGGCTCTTTCCACTTAAATTAAAATCTGATGTTGAGTTCATTTTCCTTCAGTTTCAATCTTATGTTGAATGCCTTTTTGAGCGCAAAATTAAAATGTTTCAATCCGACTGGGGTGGTGAGTTTCACAAATTAACAACTCATTTCAAAAACACTGGTATTCAACATCGCATAGCTTGTCCACCTACTCATCAACAAATGGGTGCGATTGAATGGCGCCATAAACAAATTATTGAAGTTGGTTTATCTCTACTATCCCATTCGCGTCTACGCCAACAATTTTGGGAAGATGCTTTTGTTATAGCCATGTATTTGATAAATCGGCTCCCTACACCTATCTTACAAAATAAATCACCTTATCAACTTGTTTATCGCACTAAGCCTGACAATCACTTTCTTAAAGTCATTGGATGTGCATGTTGGCCTTACTTACGACCCTTTAACAAACACAAAATCGATTTCAAATCAAAAACATGTATTTTCATAGGTTACAGTCTCAACCATCATGGTTACAAGTGTGTGGATCTTGCAAGTGGGAAAATATATGTCTCCTGTCACATTATTTTTGATGAACAATCCTTTCCATATAAACAAACACCCACCATCGAGTCAACTCCCACATCTCATATAGTTGAATTGTCAACCTCCTTAACACCCACCTCCCCTACTTTTCCTTCTAATTTGACATCTGCAGGTACCTTGCACACTGCGTCGTCGCCACATTCAATTTGTGCAGCACCATCAACATCGGATCATTCCCATGATAAGGCACCCCCTTCCAGGCCACTTCTCCTTCCACAACATGACAGTCAATCGGTACTACACGATACTCCCAGTGCAAAACAAACCAGGTCCACCAATACACATGCCATGACCACCAAATCCAAAAATAATATTCGGAAGCCTAAGCAGCTACCAGATGGTAGCGTCGTGCATCCCCTTCCCAGAGCACTTCTTGCTGCAGTCACACAAGAAAGCAGTGAATCATCTTGTTACACCAAAGCTGCAAAACACAGTCATTGGCGTACTGCTATGAATCTTGAGTTTGATGCTTTACTTAAAAATCAAACTTGGGACTTAGTTCCTCCTAATCCACATGCTAATGTCGTGGGTTATAGGTGGATTTTTAAGATCAAACGGCATGCAGATGGTGCTGTTGAGAGCTATAAAGCGCGACTGGTAGCCAAGGGCTACCATCAACAACACGGTGTTGACTATCATGAAACCTACAGTCCCGTCATTAAACATGCAACTGTCCGCCTTGTCCTCTTCATTGCGGTATCCAAAGGTTTGGTACCTTCACCAGATCGATATCCAAAATGCCTTTCTACACGATTCACTACAGGAAGAGGTTTTTATGGTTCAACATCCAGGTTCTCAACACCCGCAGTATCCTCATTATTTATGTCGACTTAAACGATCCTTGTATGGACTATGTCAAGCCCCTAGGCAATGGTTTTCTCGACTAACAGATGCTCTACTACAGCTTGGTTTTGTTGATAGTATGGCTGATTCCTCATTATTTATCTATCAATCTCACTCCCAGATAATATTTTTTCTCATCTACGTAGACGACATAATAATTACTGGATTAGATACTCAGCTAGTCAATAAGTTGATTACTGATTTGCACAAAGAATTTGCAGTAAAAGATCTAGGGAATTTGTCTTTCTTTCTGGGAGTCGAGGCCTTATTCTCTACTGATGGTCTGTACTTAACACAGCGTAAGTATATAGTCGAACTACTAAAAAGATCCAAAATAGATAAGTGCAAACCATGTGTCAGGTGACTTTGAGGATCCGTTTTTGTATAAGAGCATAGTTGGTAGATTACAATATTTATCTTTCACACGGCCTGATATTGCTCACTTAGTTCATAGGGTCAGCAAGTTTATGCATCAACCGAAAGTATCCCATTGGCAGACAGTGAAGATAATTCTGCGATTTTTAAAACACATGGTTTCGCAAATGCTCTTTATTTCACGTCACTCTTCCCTTCAATTTCAGGCGTTTTCGGGATGCCGACTGGGCAGGTGAGCGTGATGATCGAAGTTCTATGGGCGCTTACTGCATTTTTCTTGGACAAAAATTAGTGTCTTGGCGACGCAAGCAATAAGCAATAAAGTAAGGTGGCCCACAGCAGTACTGAGGCAGAGTACAAAGCACTTGCCGATGCTACTGTTGAGCTATAATGGCTGCAATCCCTCACATTTGAACTTGGTCTTCGTATCAACAGTTCGCCTGTGTTATGGTGCGATAACATTGGTGCAACTTATCTAAGTGTCAATCCTGTGTTTCATGCACAAACAAAGCACATCGAAATAGACTTCCATTTCACACGTGACCTTGTTGCAAACAACAAGCTTCTAGTTCATTTCATCTCCAGCCGAGATCAACTCGCTGACCTCCTCACCAAACCGCTAGCAGCTTCTCAGTTCAAATTGTTGAGCTTCAATCTCAGTGTCTGAGATCTTCCCCTGCGATTGAGGGGGCGTATTGAAGATCAACTCTTACCAAACTCAAACTCAAAGGATGCTCACTCAAGATTTGCTGAAGTTGTTCCTATAACGTAGGAGTAGGATATGGTGATCCTGTGATCAAGTGGTTGAATTTAAATATTATAGTTATCTCATGTAAACAAGTATTTGAATTTTGAATTTATGTTACCAATGATGTATATAAAACACACCTATGTATGCGTTCAAGTACATAGTGGAAAATACTTAGAATACGATCTCTATCATATTTTTCTACACATAGAAAAGGATAGTTCTTGCTACCTTGGCGAGGAACATAAAGAATGATAAAAGTCAGGCGGTAGGCAATCAATACTGCAAGTAACGATCTTACCACCAGGGGAGCATTACCCAAGAGGGGTTACTCGTCACTTGGCAAGCAACGTAGGGAGTAATAGTTCTCTCCATCTCGACAAGGAACATACATAGTTTGTGCAATAGGCTAGCAATATAGTAGGTAAAGTGGCTGCCAAAAGGCGACCACTACAAGGCTCAATTGCTTGCCACTTGATGAGCAATGTTGGGAGTACTAGTGTTTGTCATCTCAGCAAGGAACATACAAAGATAAAACTCATACAGTAGGCGAGCAATGTTGAAAGCAAAGTGCTCGCCATTAGAAGAGCATCATGGATACGAGCAAAGTGCTTGTAGCCTGGGCAAGCACCTTGGGGATAAAATGAAAACAAATTCAAATAAGATGGAAAATGAAAGAAAAAGGATAAGTGATGTTATAAAATATCTTAAGACTATACTATCTATATTAAATATTATTTATTTATTTATTTTCCACAGTTATTAAAAAAAGAATATATGGGTCATGACAGAACTCAAGGGTTACCCCGCTCGCTCCTTTTCTATATGAGGGACTAGTGTCCACAAAAAAATCACAAAACCAAAGTTGTTAGTGTAAATAATCCAAACTATGAGTATGTAGGATATGCAAAACCTAAACCAAGTGGCCTAATCTTCAAGGTTGTGTTTTGTGCAACTTCAATTTTATTGGTGGAGATCAGTGGGCAAAATGAGTTGTTCATTCATCCATGTGTTCCTGCTCATTCGCCTTGACACTTTCGAGGAGACCCCTGAGTGCTCAAGTGGAGCTCGAGGGTGACCTCGCTGTTGCTGGTGTTTTGCTAGAGTGTGGTGAAAGTCTACAGTGCCTGAGCAAAGCATGAAGCAATGTTGTTGTGATAAAAGAGAAGGTCTAGGGTGCTCAAGCGAGGCTCAAAGGCTACCCTACCTTGGCGATAGTGAAGGTTTGGTGCGCTTGAGAAGTTTTGATCAAGATCGGTGCGCAGAGTGCGTTACTTATCTACTTATCCATCTCTGTGTTCCCGCTTGTTTGTCCCTTTGGAGCCTCACACGGATCTGCGGGGCTTTATGGGAAAAACATCCAAAACCCAAACTCATTAACACAAATAAAATTTAAATAGCTAGTGTGGGAAAAGCAAATCAAGCCAAGTGGCTTGTAACGACCCGAAAGAAATCCAATAGGTGAATTTTTTTAGACCTAAGAAACATCACGAAACCACCAAAGGTTTCACGAATCCAGCAACCGATTAGGATTTAGTTCGTCAGTGTATTCAAATCATGATCCACTATGATGATGAAATTTCATTTTTATTCAATTAAGGCACTTAAGAGTATAAGTTTACAAAAGAAATTGTATCATTAGACTCAGATGAATATTTAAGATTTTATAGTGCAATAAAAAATTTTGAGTTTCTTTGGTGAATAGTGGATGAGAGTGCCTTTCTATTTATTTAAAAAACGTAGGAGTATAATTTCATGAAACGAATTGTACCATTAGACTTGTAGAAATATTTATGATTTTATGGGACAATTAAATGTTTCAAGATTTTTTGGGTGAATAGTAACACCCAGGAGAGCGCTACATGGCATTTGGTTCAAACTGCTATCAAATCACTATGTAGGAAGCCCAAAATTCACTAAGGATCACTAGGCTTACTTTCTAGTTGGACACATGATATGATCCCAGCCATTCAATTGGAAACCCTACGACACATGTCAAGTGAAGGACAAATGTGAAGGAAATGGAGTGTGAATTAAGCCATGTGATCATGACTCTTACACGAAACACTATTCCACCCAATCAAATAATATTTGGTCAACCAAAAGAGAGTTTCAATCCTAATCAAACCCTAAACCATTGGAATCTAACCAAAACTCTAAATCTCATGTGATGGTCGAAACTCTAAATTTGGTTTCCAAAGCCTAAATCACTTAGTTTACTTAGTTTTGATTAACTGTTTTATCACTTGTTTAAATCACTACCTCAAGTAATTAACCACTTAATTATACACTCATACACATTTAACTACTCTCTTACATCTATGTAATTTCGTTTAACCAATAAAAGTTTGATTTGAACCAAGCATGGACCGAAATCCTAACTAAACCCCCAACTAGACCCCATTCGGTTAAGCCCACTTAGTCCCACCAAAACCACCCATTTTGCTAAAGCTTCTTGGAAAAGATTCCACACTCTTTCAAGGCCATACTTAGGGTGTTAGGAAACCTCATGATTAACCACAAATAGTGGCTTGAGGGCAAGCAAAAATCACCATCATCAGCCCCCCATCACTCGGCCAGAACAACAGTAGAAAATCAGCTGCTATGCAACCCCTTTTCCTCCCCCTTTACAGCTGCCACCCTCCCATTCAAGGGCCATTGGAGCATCCCCCAAGTCAACCTCCATCTATACCCCATGCCCCTTGCTTTTTATTTCACACACTTTGCATTTTCACTTGTTTTCCAAGAGAGAAACCGAGAGAGAGCTTGAGAGGAAAAATTGAGTAGTTTGTGTTCTTGCATTCTAGCCTATGTAATTGATTTTTCTTTGGCTCAATATTCTTTCATTTTGTTATATTTTTTGTCTAGTTTACATGGTGTGTATTGGTGAATTTCTCATGAAGTTTTGATGAGTGAAAATTAACTGTGATGATGCAAAGGTCTGAGTGGTGGCAATTTTGGTATTTGTGTGCAAATTTGAAAATTTTATGAAGTTTTTGGTGAAATGATGGGTATGTTTTGCTATGGTAAAGTGTTAACATGTTTATATACAAGCTAGGATTGGATTCAAAGCATGTTATTATTTTTATAAAAGAGTTTTGCATGATTGCAAAGTTTTAGAAACCGATATGCTCAAAACAGTTTCTGTTTTGGCTTTATTTTGTGATTTTGGTTCTAGAAACTTGATCCTATAACTCTTCATATATTATGTTTTTGAGGCTTTGATCTATGTGTTAAGAGTTTATTTTTGAAGAGTTTTGATTTAGATCTTTGATGGAGTGTTGATGAACATGCAAGAGTTTGGTTTAAACTCAATCTAGGGCTCTCGGGTTTGATCATGTTTGTTGATAACAATTTTGTCATGACATGCTAGTTTTAATGCTTAGATCTAGTTAGAACTTGAATCTGAAATGGTTTTGTTATTTGAAAATTTATTGCATAAAAATCAAGGATCTAGGTACTTTGTTTCAAGCCCAAAGCATGCTATACACGGTTTTATAGTTTTCATGCAAAGTGATTGTGTTAAGTTGTATTTGGTGATTTTTGGTTGTTTAGTCAATTATGCTATCGCTTAGGTTTGGATGGTGTACATGTTTGGAGAGTGTTTATGGATATTTGGAGTCCTTTGATTTTATTTGAAAGTGTTGAACCAAGCACATCAAGAGTTGGTTCATTTTGACCTAATCTTTATTTCTTGCATTTTCCTTGATGTGGAGTTTAAGTTTTTATGAAATGTATGTTTTGACGTTTGAGCATGATTTTAGAACCAAGAATGTGATTTTTAAGAGTTCATAAAATCAGTTTAAACATGTTAGTATATTAGAAGGTCAAGTAGCAACAAAAGTTTAGTTTTTGGCTTAAGGGTGAATCGGCCAAGTGATGTTTGGCATGGTTGTGATTTGTTTTAAATTTTTCTGATTTGATATGTGAATTTAAGATAAAATTTACATTCCTCATATAAATTTTGATAAGTTTTGGAATTCATATGCAAAATTCTTATTTTAGAGGCAAAATTATAGTTTTCCACAAGTAGAATGGTAATTTTGTAATTTTAGCCCTAAGTTAGTAAGTTTTAGTTTTGTAAAAATTTAGTGAGATATTCTAACCTTAGAAAATATCTCATTTTAGTTCGTACTCATTTACGCTTCGCTTTACATTACGCAACATAACTGTAAGTTAGCCTCTAACTCACTCTCGATGTATTTATGTATGTACGGTGGTAAAATTGCTACTGTTATATTCATGTCATTTCTGCTTATTATAGCTATTATAATATTTCATGCCATGTCATTAGTTATCTGTCACACGTTTATATGTCACATGAATGCCATGTCATCAGTTATCTATTATATGTTCATCTATCACATGAATGCCATGTCATCTATCACTCAATTATCTGTTACATGTCACGAATGACATGTCATCTGTTACACATTATTTTGTTACATGTCACAAATATCATGTCATCTATTACACATGCATCTATTACATGTCAAGAATGCTATTTCATCTGTTATATGAGTATGTCATGAGTTACGTCTAAATCACGCATGAATCCTTTACTTTATCACGATCCCAAGTACTAGGATATGGAATTATCCTAATGGAGCTCCCTTGTCCAAGCTTAAGTATTTAAATTGGATATAAAATTTCTTGGGTTGACAAAGTACAATCAACAAGCTTTGAATGTGACCTAAGAAACTGGTTATCGGAGCGAAGTCAATCACCCAACGCTGGTGGTGCCAACTACACATTTAACAGTTTTATCAGTTTAATTATCATGACGTACTCACAACTGGCACATATACTTGTAATGTGAGCAAATGGCCATTGGGGAGTGGTAGAGCATTCGCAGTTTCACATTAATCAAACATGTTGTGCAACAAGGTCATATCCATGTTAAGTCAAGTTATGTTCATGTCAAGTCAAGTCATGTAATGTTCATTAATGTTATTTACAAGTCACATCACGCATGTTCAAGTTTATGTCATGATGCATATATGTTATTTTACTATCATACATGTATATGTATACTGTTGGTAGCTTAGTAGCTTACTTGCTAAGATTTGTAAAAATCGCACTTGGTAGTTTCAACTACCATTCCCCCCTGAATGGTATATGATGTGTCAGGATCTTGAAAATTTGCACCCAACCAACTGGACGAGGTTGAATAGGCCACAGAGTGATGACAAGGAATAAATAGCATTGATAGTTCATTTTCCGGATATGATTTTGGACATTAAAGTCAAGTTGCGTGAGCAGCTCAGTGATTTACTTTAGTAGTTTATATTTCACGTAAGTATTATGGAGTGTTGTCTTTAGTACCTAGTACCTACTTTGATTCAAATTGATGTTATAACTTTTGGAGATATGAACATTATGATATCATGATTATATTTTGGGATATAGTATTTTTGGCACATTGTGTATTAGTAAAAAAAGTTAATCGCTGCAAATACTGCATATTGTTTGATGCATGCTAAGCTTAACTATCATGAATAAAGGTATGTGACCTTGTATTGCATGTCCCAACACTTCAAGCTCTATCAAATTCTAAATGGAGTTTGGGGGCATCACATGGCTCAATCTTCACGTCACATGGCTCAATCTTCTTCTTTTTGTATGGTAGAGATTAAGCACCATTAAATGGGATTAAAGGGTGAAATGCACTGTTCACGTGTCTTACTTATCTATTCTTCTTGCTGCTTTGTTTAGGCTATTGTGGGCGATAAATAATTTTGTCCTTTGTGGTGCTTCAACTTGCTAGCTCTGGACGATTACTAGTCCCAAAATGCTTTGCAAAACAAACTTAGAAAGTGATTAGTGTCACATATAAAGTCTTAGAAAGTGGTCATGATATGTGCGCTAGTTGGTTTCTCATGGTGTCGAGCAACGTGATGAATTTCTGGGACTGCAGGCAATCTTGTAATGGCCTCGCCTGTGTAGGGCGAGCAACCTTTGCATCGAGCTAGCCACCTACTAAGTTTGACTGTGCATGGTGGGATGGGCAAGCGTTCCTTGTCGTGCACATTCTGCAACTCGCTATGAGCATGTCATGATAATGAAGCGGAGTGGCGGGCTAGAAGCCCACCTGGTGTTAGGTGTTATGATTTGACACTTCAGGTGCGAGATGTAGTGTGTGGGTCGAGGAGAGGTGAGCCCGAGCTTGTTCTCCACTGTTTTTGACCAGGTGGGCTCATACTCACCATGGTCGTGGAGCTAGCAGGCTTGTGCCCACGTTGTGTTGGACAAGATGGGCCACTACACATAAATACCCATGGTTGAACTCGGTTTATTGTGACGAAGTTGGTGAGGATGAGATGGGCACTGCCAACTTGCCCACCACCATTAGGGGTGGTGGGAATGGCGAGGGAGCGTTGAACTTGCCTGTTGTATCTCTTTGCTGGCAAGTCGATTGCCCAATCGTTGAATGGTTAGGTGCACAACATCTCCATCACCTTGAATCAAAGTGATAGCAAGAATAAGCCCAACAAGTAGACCTACTATCAGCACGTGTAGGTGAGATGTGCTCATTGGCACCCTGGTACTAGAAGCATGGGTATGTGACCCTCACTCCACCCGAAGTAGGCTTCTGCTAGGCAGGGATGCACTGGCCAAGGACCAACACAGTCCTTGTGCCCGTGGTGCTAGGTAATGGTCAAATGACCATGCACAT
Source organism: Pterocarya stenoptera (assembly GCA_003123785.1). Classification (NCBI taxonomy): domain Eukaryota; kingdom Viridiplantae; phylum Streptophyta; class Magnoliopsida; order Fagales; family Juglandaceae; genus Pterocarya; species Pterocarya stenoptera. Next base: position 178,013 of record QEOT01009391.1, read on the forward strand.
CCCATATTGCATGCATGGCGATGATGTGCACTTCAACTGAGGTGAGTGCTCATTTGGGTGAGATATTTATGAGTTCCATTTCTCAAGTTGTACTAAATTGGTTGTTTGGAAAATGATGTCTGCTATGGATTGTATGAGAACAGTGAGATCTCATCATCAGGAAACCAATAAACGATACAATTCTGCTAGGTACAAGCAGAATGAGTACCGATTGCGTACCAAAAGGTGACATGGCAGGCAGCAGGGATATTTATGTAATTATAAAAAGTAAAAACAAAAAAGCAATTAAAACAAAACTATTCATCGTCTCCTCCAAAAATCAAAAGCTCACTTCCCTCCAACAGTCCGTGAGCTGTCACAGTCGCTGCCATGCCGCAACCACATCGTCAAAGCTCTCCAACACCCTGTTACCCGAGTCCTCACCCAGCATAGGACTCTACAAGTTTTTTTTTTTTTTTTTTGAAACAATCTCTACAAGCTATTACAGTATAGCTGAAAGAAACATTCCAAATATTCCACGACTCTACAAGCTATTACAGGAAAACTCTACAAGCTTTCTTTGAAACACTGAAATTTCCAAATATTCCAAATATTAGACGATTTTATGAAAATAGATAGGTGTATGGTGAATTTGCTAATTTATTATGGTGCGGATCTGCTTGTTAATCTCAATAGCTGTTTCGTTGTCAATCTCAAGCACTTTCGTTGGTTTCCTTGCTAATTGATGGTTTTGTTTATTGTTTCCTTGACTCAGTATCAGGATTTTGCTTAGTTTCGAAGTTTTGCAATCAGATAGGATACTGAGAACTTGATTGCACTTTCCACCATTTTTCTTGCAAATGAACAGAGGTAGGACATAGCTTCGAAAAAGAAAACATCGAAAAGAAACGAAATAATATTCAAACGATATTTTCCCTTTCATTTTGTTTTGTCTCCCGCTTGTCTCCAATACCCACACTGTTGAAAACCAATAATTGCAGATTCAGCAGTAGCAACAACCTCTGAGGTATGAAGATCAGCAACACCAAGCATCAAATCCTATAATAGAGATGCACTTAACAAAATCAATAATGGATTCCGTAATAGCAAGAATAGGGGAGAAAGGAGGGGGTGGGGGAGGGAGACCCATTTACCATTTCAATAACTGCAGATTCATTTCCAGTGAGTACTTCAATATCACAATTCTCATAAAACACTAGAGAGAGTGAGAGAGATACCCAATGGTGTGGTGGAGGGGTTCTGGCGCTCCAAGCACAGAAGGTATTTGCTTGTTCGCCCGATCTCTTTTTAACAATTGGAGACGAGGAGAACGATAGAGAAGGGAATAGCAGAAGACATTTTTGGCTAGACGACGGGTTCAGATGCTGGAAAAGAAAAGGGAATGGCAGAGGAGGATCTCGTTTTGGTTAAGTCTGAGATGAAACGCACTACTTCATAAGTTAAGATTTTTCTCCCTCAACGCGTCATTTCATTTATTACGTGGCCTGTCAGACTGTTTCGGTGCGCAAGGGTGCGCAATGTCGCTTGCCTTTAGAGTTTTTCTAAACGATATTCTGGTTGGCTTGAAAAGTGAGGTTGAATGAGTTTTCCCAACTAAGGATGTAATTCTTTTGAGTGAAAATGCTGAATGCTAAAAGCTTAGAGCTGAAGCTGGGACTTTGCGTTATGGCTGGTGTTTAGAATAATGCAAGTACTTTGATTTTCCATTGTGAAGGTTAGCAGGTTGGATATAGTAGTATAATGGTTCTGGTAGTTGGTCTTCTTTTGTAATAGCTCTGATGTGGTAGTGTAATAGTTGACTAATCACAATGACCTCTAGCTCCTAAAGTGCTTTGGGAAAAACAAAGCAATAAGCCACGAAATATGCCTTTTAAGACTGTTCATTTGGGCCGGGCTTTTTCCCGACCCGGTCAGAAACCCGGATAACCGAGTTTCAGTTACGAGTTCCGGCCCGGATTTAATCTGCGCTGGTACCCTGATAATAATACCCGAGTACATCTAGGCCGGGCTCCGAATTTAAAACTCAAAACCCGGCTTTAAACCCAGTACCTGTGTTTTTCTTCCTTGTACGTTCAATCCGCAAACAAAAAGCAATTCCAAACCTTCCGCATTAGTTGAAAATTTCGAACAAACACACAAACCACGTACATGTTTGTTCCTTCTCTCGACTTAGGTCGTTCGTTTCCTCCATTAAAACGCCAATAAAAGCATTTCGTCTCCCCTCTCATTGGAACCTCAAGTTCATCAACAATGGCAGAGACCAACAGCTCTTTGCCTCAAACTCATCAACCGAATCCCGTGCTTCAGTCTCTCTTCCACGCCCTCGACCCCATTTCTCTCATCCGCTCTTAGAATTCAAACTCCAATCAACCCGTTCCTCTCAGACTCATTACAGAGAGCTTTATCAACACGTACGCATTCACTGGCTAGCTATTTACAAATAAATATTTATTTCTTTGATCAACATGTTTAGCATGGCATCCCGCACCCTTCAAATCACGATGATCTCCACTGAAGATATATGAAACAACCGGAAACCCGTCAAGTGGAATGTTTCCGGTAATCCGAACAGATTCGCAACCCCTTTGCAGAGCAAAGGCAGAACAAAGACGAACATGGATGGCGGGAGCTATCCTTACTGGAATGAAAAGCACAACGTGGATAGAGATGTTGCTTTGGGTTCTGCAAGTCCCTTTTCAGTGCAACAGCAAATGAGAGAGATGGGGCTTTAATTACTTTTCCCAACTTCCAAGACTCTTCCGAGTTCCAAAAGCCAACTTTACATTTCTACAACCTGCTTTCTTTTTCTTTTCTTTTTTTTATTTGATATAGTCTACATGCTACTTTCTCTTAGACATAGTAATTGTTCTTTTTTTTCTTTTTTCTTTTTCCTGGCCGGCTATTACTTCTTTTTTTTTTTTTAATCCGGGTTTTAAGAAACCCGGATTCGCCCGGGTCTAACCCGGATTCCAGCCCGGGTATACCCAGATTTCTGGCTCGGAACCCAGATGAACAGTGCTAATGCCTTTGGAATTCTGTGTTATTCTCAACAAATCATTGGAAAGAACAATAGTTGCTTTCTCAGTGCATG
>QEOT01009392.1:3649-66081 GCA_003123785.1 Pterocarya stenoptera
GAAATTGAAAATTTGAAATTGAATAGTATTTTTATTTGTGGTGTCTGGATATTAAAATAAGATGAGATAAGATGAACTAAAATAAGATGAGAGACTCATAGGTTTGGGGTGTGAGATGAGAATTTTGTATTTTGTTTGAAAGTTTAAAATATTATGTTCTAATATTATTATTGTTTTGGGATTTGAAAAAGTTGAATTGAGAATATTTGAAAAAGTTGAATTTTTTTATTATATTTTGTATGAAAATTTGAAATATGTGTAATGATGAGTTAAGATGAGATGAAAATTTTATGTGAGATGAAACTTCCAAACCAAATTGCTAGTCGTAAGTGTGGGTGAGTTTTGTATGTCTATCGGTTGGGGCAGCAATGGGTGTCAAATATACGATTATGGGGTTTGAAATGATGAGGAAGAGAAAAGAATGAAGTGCGATCCAATCCTAACCTACACTTGGGGTTGTCAGCTATTAGGTCAAAGATTGAGAATAAAAGTGAAGCACAAATGAAAAAAAACCTAAAAATGGAACTAATTAATTGAGGAATATAATAATATTTTCGCCTAGCATAAGTTTCTCTTTATGAATTGATCCAATCTTCATTTCAACGATCACAATTTTTTTTTTTTTTCGAGAAATCAAGCATTGATGTTATATAAATTGAATAAGATACAGAGTTCATGTATAGCACACAGGATGTACCAAGAAAATTATACAGTAATGATACCAGCAACATCAACTGCTAAGCAACGCTAGAAAGGGAATCAGGAGAATATTGATGCCACCATTGAAGGGTATCACATTAAAAGCATGGCGTGCCAATAAATGAGCACTTCATTACATTGTCGATCCACATGAAGAATTTATGTATTATGAAAATAAGGCAATAAAGATTGAGTCTCAAAAATCAAAGGGCTAGCCGTAGCTGAAAAACTGTTCCTAATGAAATCGAATGGCTTCAACAACAATTAAAGATCTTCTAAAATCTGATCTGAAATACTCAGATGAACAACCATTTGCAAGCCCCAAATGCTGCAAGAGACTCAATTTCATCCATTGCATAAAGCCCATCTTCCCTTTGAGACATAGCCACAATCAATTCACCCCCTATCATTTCCTAAAATAGCTCCAACACCTAATTTGGGTTTAGAACGGAAAATAGCCCCGTCAAAATTGAGCTTCTGTTTGCCACAAGATGGGGGTTTCCAACAAGGCGTAGAAACTTGCATATGAATTTTTTTAGGAGTACTATATATGTACGAGCTGGAAATTTTCCACAATCAAAACTTCTATCAACAATATGAGCTGCAACTAGATCTATAGTTTGAAAAAGTAAAAAATCTTCACAACCTCTTACTATTCACCTACATTCCACACTCCATTTTTTTTTTAATTTTTTTTATCAAATATTTTTTATATGAATAGTGAATAAAAAATTTGAAATATTTAAAAAGAAATAAATTCAAAAATTTTTTTTTAAAAATATTAAAAAATATTAAAATGTATAGAGTATGAAATGTGAATAAATAGTAAAGAGAATGTGTAGCAAAACCCTTGAAAAAGTACTAACAAAGTCCTAAACTTGCATAACTCCCAAGCAAGAGTTAAAATTCTTGAGAAGAGTAAATGATCATTGCAAGATATTACCCGCTGTACCAAATCAAAAAATGAGAGCACGATGCAATATTATCAAACCTGTCTAAGTCATAATATTGTACCCGAATAGCTAGGTTGAATAGTGGGGCAAGCAATAAAGTATGGATGGCATCCTCGTCAGCCTCCGTACAAAAATCAGAAGTGCTACTAGCGATCTAAAACTGAAGAGGCTTATTTAAATATTTAATTTGGTTCAATAACACTAGCCCCATTTAAAATCAGAATTTTAACTTTAAAATAATTGAATAATTTTAAATAAATTGGTTCAATTTAAAATTTAAATTTAAAACATGAAGGTTTGAGATTTGACATTAAAATAGGTCGTGTTACCAATCTGAAAGGAATGGGGTCGGTTGGTCACATAAAAGTCTTAGGCATAACCACCATGAGTAACGAACGCTCATGTCCTTAATTAATATGTCAGCATGACATCATAAATATCGTCCGACAAATGATGAAAAGTGACATCTTATGATCATAATGAAATAAAAATAGATTGAGAGTATGATACGATATATATAAAAAGTGACTGATTCCATTATGTAATAACGCAAAGTTAAAAAAAAAACCAAGGGAAAAGGCTAGCAAACCTGAGCAAATGCAGATCATACGTAAAAGAGCAGTGCTAGGGACACCGCTCCAGTCCCGCTATGTGTTTTTTTTTTTTTTTTTTCATTTTCAACATTTATTTTTTTAATATTTTTTAATATTTTTAAAAAATAAAAAAAATCACATTTTTATTAAAAATTATTTTCTTAATCAAGAAATAAAAAAAAATAAAAAACAAAAAAAAAATCTTAGCAGGACTGAGAGCAAAATTGGGAGCGGGAGATACAGCATTATTCTACGTAAAATCAACAAGAAAGTCCAGAAATAACAATCCAGTAGTTTAACTATTTCAACAGTAGATTTCAAAAAAAAAAAAAAACTATTTCAACACTAGAAAAAAATGCGCAAAGCATCATTGTGTCCGGTACCGACAAATTGTTTACACGTGAAAAGACCTGTTTGGGAAATTACGTGGGAAGGTGTGTTGGCGTGAACATGTCGTACATGGTATGCACTCGGAGTGAAAGATCATAATATGACCTCATGATCGATGTACATGTAGGTGCTTCTGTATTACTTGGTTTAGGCATGTTGCGTAGTTTCGTCTGAATTATATTGTATTGATTATTTCTCCTACGTGGTTCTTCTGAAGCAACAGAGCGTACTCATATTTTTGTTATATAGTCTATATAGCTTTATTATAAGCTCGCTATTTTAAAGCGGTTGGATATTTCGATTTTAATTATTAAAGTTAAGAAGGTTATTTTGGTGAGTGGATTCAGCCTCTGTAGGATTGGGTGAATCTTAATACTGATGATAGTAGTTTGGGTAATCCAGATCTGATTGGTGCTGGGGTGTTATTCGGGATGCTAGTGAAAAGTTGCATTAGCTTACTCTGTGTTCTTAGGCCAAGACTCTATTATTTTGTCAAAATAAGAAGTTTACTGGAAGGAGTTAGGAGGTGCTGTCGACTTGGCTTTTATCGGGTTCATATTGAGATAGACTCTCAACTTCTAGTCAACTGGGTTATTAGAAGTATTTGTAATATTTGGTATTTTGAGAATTTTTAAGATGAGATCCAAGCTTGCCTTCTTTACATAGACTATAAAATTACTCATATCTACCATGAAGGTAACGTTGTGACTGATTTTCTTGCTAGGTAGGGTGCTGAGAGTTTAGATACAGGGATAATTATACTCTTACATCTCATTTACTATTGATTTACTACCCAACTAGTTTTTTTTTTTTTTTTTTTTTTGCTATTTGAATTTGGATTAAAAATTCTAGAACATGACCTTATTGCATAATCTAAAAAAAATGAATTAAATCAACTAACGTAATTATGTAATTTAATTAAGAATAAATTTAATTTTAAAAATTAGCTCAAAGAGCAAAAGAATATCAATTTTTATAAAATTGAATTTATTTTTAATTAAATTAGATGATTACGTTAGTTGATTGAATTTATTTTCTTTTAGAATATGCAAGGTGGTCATGTTCTCTAAGCTAATTTTTATATTTGGATTTATTTTTAATTAAATTACATGATTATGTTGGTGGATTGAATTGATTTTCTTCTAGATTATGTAAGAAGGTTATGTTCTGTGATTTTAATCCAAATTCGCAGAGCAAAAGGAAAAAAAATAAACTGAGTAGTAAAGCAGTAATAAATGAAGTGTAAGTGTATCATTACCATTAAACACATAATGGATTGATGATAGAGATATTTTATCTAGTCAGTTAAGATGCCTCTTCACATGGTCAGAATTGGTTTTCCTTATTTGAGGTTATCAAAGTGAGGTACTTAGTTTTCACTTCTCGTCTCTTCGTTATTTCTTATATGTGTGATTTCTTACAGTTGGTTTCTTAAGGTTATTCTTTCTATTTTGACTTTTTTAGTTTGTGATTAGGTCTTTTGGTTTTTGATACCTGAGTTTTGGTCTTTATATTTATTTGTAACTCTCAGATGTTTGGTTTTAACTAAGGTTTTCTTTCGTAAAAAATGAGGGTTATTAATAAAATTAGGTGCCGTCCTCATCTTTAAAAAAATAATAATTATATTTATATAGCTCTATTCCTCCCCAAAAAAAAATATATTCAAATCTCTTTGCCTACGAGTACGTACGTACCGTAAAAATGCCACCGCGCGGTTTCATTGTTTAACTTGGAATTCAAGAATGAATGAATGAAAGAAGGCTGCAAAACTGAGGAAATGTAGTTTTAGATCATTTGCAAGAGAAAATGATTATTTATAATAAAAATAGATTTATTTTTATATCAAACAACTACTGATCATAAAGATCAATTTTTCTTGTAATGACACAAAACAAACCATGCGCAAACCATTAACTAACAAGATTGTCATGTGTCAAGTACTGAAAGAAGTTCCTTAGACGCGGCAATCAATTTAGAAGCTGTTCAAAAATAATGTGGGGGAGGATTGTTGGCTGGCTTGAAGTAATTGAACACATGGTACGTAGGCACTCGATTGATCATAATAAAGGAGGTGGAAGGTTTCGAATTTTCCTATATAAACCAAACCTTATGTCATTAATTCTAAGGATCTTTTTAGCTGCAAATTATCTCTTTTCTCTCTTCTAAGGTTCGTGACAGGTGAAGAAGTGGAGTGCTGCTTCGTTTAAAACCCAATGTAAAGCAACCAAACTCCATCATTTCAAGTTTAGAAAAACCATAACTGACAAGAGGACCCGACAAACCGCGGTCATGTCCTCCAGCTTATACCAACCAACAATAATTTCTCGAAGCACAATAAAATATAATTTAAATCGATTTCCATCTTTATCAAACCTGACCATGATCACAAAAGCTGCTTTGGCTAGCCTCAATTAGCTCTAGAGCTTGAAAAATAATATTGGATTAAAGGTGAACCAATTAGCTCTAGATCATGATCATTTTTACGTATTCATGTAGAAATCAGCTCATGTTTTGAGTTTCGAGTTTCTAAATTTTGCATTTAGCTTCTTCTATTTTACTCTCGCTAGATTAATATATAATTAGGACATGGTTAACACGTGGAGATTTGTTGAACAAAACTCGTTATTGGCAACGAACATATTCGTCAAATATCTACCAAGGGACTGTTGGGATTATGAATTGTCAATTCACTTTAAATATTTAACTAGTGGTATATTGGGAAAACACATTTAACTCTTTTATGACAACATTTGACATCACATTCTATAAATTTGTTTCTAAACAGTGGCAAGGAGCGAGATTGTACAATTTCATGTGACATCACATGATGTGATCATACCCAACATGACTAATAAACAACTTGGTTTGGACTGTAAAAGTACAAAGAGAATATTTGTAAATAGTAATAAAAAATAAATGAAAAGTAATATAGAATATTGAATAGTAATAAAAAGTAAATGAAAAATAATGAATAGTAATAAAAATAGTTGAAAAGTAATAATAAAGTAGAGAATAGTGAGAGTGTTTGAGAGTATCTTAGAGTATTTCGACACCCAAACTAGTAAGGAGCCAGATTAAGATCCTGTTTGCATTTAGAGATAGTTTCATCTCATTTTATTATTACAATTTTTTTAAATTTTCATATAAAATATAGTGAACAATTTAATTTTTTTAAATCTCAAAACAATAATAATGTTAAAAAAATAATATTCTAACAATATTTTATACAACTCATTTAAAATCATCTCATTTAATTCTTTTATAACATTTGACATCGATCACGTGATCATACCCAACATAACTAATAAGTTAAGATTCAGTTTTAATTTCGGATTTGAGGTGGAAAACTGTAACTTCGTTAATGTGAGTTAATGATGTATTAATGTCTTGTATCACTGTTTCAACCATATGGTACATTTGAATAGGTCCGGTATTAATTACTACTATTTGAGGTATTAATTTACGGAAAATGATTTATACAGAATATATTCTATAATATATTATATAATAATGCGTTATAAATAGAGATATTTTTACCAAATGTCTTATAAAAATGATAATATTTTATAAAAAAATATTTCTTTTATAATATTATTATAAAATATATATGTAATATATTGTGTCATAACTAATAAGTTAAAATTCAGTTTTAAGTTCGGTGTTGAGGTGGAAAACTGTAACTTCGTTAATGTGAGTTGATGATGTATTAATGTCTTGTACCACTGTTTCAACCATATAGTACATTTGAATAGGTCTGATATTAATTACTACTATTTGAGGTATTAATTTACGGAAAATGATTTATACACAATATATTTTATAATATATTACATAATAATGTGTTAAAAATAAACATATTTTTATCAAATATCTTATAAAAATGATAATATTTTATAAAAATATCTTTATTTTATAATATTATTATAAAATATATTATATAATATATTATTATGTAATATATTATGTCTATCATTACTCTTAATTTACCTGAGACCACACAATCTAAGATTGAATCCAGGGTACTGTACCTGATCGGGGTGTGTCATAATTTCAGCGCTCATAATTTCGATGTTGGGATTTTTTTATTTATTTTTAGAAATGATAAATTCACGGACTAACGTAGCTTTACGTTAGATTTTTTAACTGTAGCAATTTTGTTTTTTTTTTCCTCTTTCACGTCCTTTCAACTAGTACCTAACGTTCTGACCGTGGGAAAGACAAGAGGACAGTTGAAGTTTCCCGTCACTTGTCACCCGGCCTGGTGCTGACTCTTTTAAAGCATTAAAGACCCCATACAAGTCTTTATCTTCAAAGCAAGCAAACTTTACTAGGTTATAACTTTTAACTTATGAGTTCCCTTGCTTTCTACCCTTTAAGCCATATCCTATCTATATAATATGCTTCCTTTCATATATCATATATGTACCCTTTAAGGCCAAAACCTATCTATATAATCTTCTCAACGTACAATAACGTGAATGTGGAAGCTGGCTGCTGCTGCTTGTTAAATTTCCAAGGAAAAAGCATCTTCAAAACTCTCATCCATGGCATTGATCTTAAGCTCAACAAATAATATTTTCCGGCAAGTTTTCCGATCTAGCTTTCTCTTTCTGTTATTCTGTTTTGTGAATTCTAGCCCCCCAGGGGACCCCATCAAATGTTCATTAAGGAATACAAACTGCACGATCACAAACTCCTACGGAGCCTTTCCGGATCGAAGCGTGTGTCGAGCAGCAGAAGTGGTGTACCCATCCACAGAGGAAGAACTCACTTCAGTGGTAGCAACAGCAACCAGGAGCCTAAGGAAAATGAAGGTGGCAACACGTACCTCACACAGCATTCCCAAGCTAGTCTGTCCCGACGGCCAAGATGGGCTGCTAATAAGCACCAAGTATCTGAACCGTACGTTGAAAATTGATGTTGAAGCTATGACGATGACTGTGGAGAGTGGTGTAACATTGAGGCAGCTTATCAATGAGGCCGCCAAGGCCGGGCTGGCCTTAGTTTTTGCCCCATATTGGTGGGGCTTGACAATTGGTGGCATGTTGGGCACGGGTGCCCATGGCAGTACATTGTGGGGAAAAGGGAGCTCAGTTCATGATTATGTTGTGCAACTTCGAATCGTTAGTCCTGGTGGTCGTGAAGATGGGTATGTTAAGGTTCGGACGCTCAATGATGGCGACAGAGATTTTAATGCGGCCAAAGTTTCGCTTGGAGTTCTCGGAGTTATTTCACAGGTACGTTTTGCATCTTATTTATAAATAATATGGTAACTAGACTAACTTGAACGACAAGATTTGATGATGTCGTCCATGAGAATTTTGATAGTGTAAAATATCATTCAACCGATAATCAATCACATTTTCTAGATCGAGTACGTAACATTAATCTGGTCAAGTTCTTTAATTGAAATTCCCGTTTGGCCATCTTTATACCTTGGGTCTTGTCTTTACTTTAGCGCAGAGTAATTGGATTGGGAATACATTCCAAAAGCTCAGGAACACATATATGTTAGTGTCTGTAACATACCCAAAGCATGCATCTTTAAGAAAGATGAACATACGTGTGCATCTATGTTGCTTAAGTTCCCTCTCCATTTTCTTTGTATACATATATATATATATATAAATAAATATATATGAGATAATGAATCTAGATTGAATTGCCATTCTTTCTTGAGTTCTGTTGTGTTTGCCAGAAGTGAGCTATAGTTTTTTTTGTTTTTTGTTTTTGTTTTTTTTTAATTTTTTTTATTTTAAGCAAGCAAATTTCATTAAAAAAAAATGATACATAAGGAGGGGTAGGGTTTCTCAACAAACACCCCAAGACAATAACTGCAGTACAAAAGAGATGGAAAAAAAAATAAAAAATAATTTTGGACCAATTTCTTGGTCTCCACCCATGCCTTACAAAGAGAACGTCATCCTAAAAGATGGTTTTTAAGTAAACGATCGCTGGAGGCGGTGTAAGGTGTGTGGGCACTGCAATTTGTGACGGATGGACAGATTTACGACAGATCATCTATCTTCCCATGCTTCTGTGGTGGCGCGTGGAGCCCACGCATCGATAGTTGGGAGGTGAGGTTGGGCAGATCTAAAAGATCGTGAGTTGGGGAATCTACTGGAATGACATGTGTAGCTAGTGGAGTCGTCGGGGTTCGGAAGCAAGCCGCGTGAGGGTCACGTGCAGAGATTTTTGGCACAGTTTCACGTCGTCCCAGTAGATCGGTGGTAGTAGAATTGCGCGGTGGGGCGTGTGTCAAGTGATGGTGGCCAGAGTGCAATAGATCTGATGAAAATCGAACCGATAGAAGGTAGGAGAGAAAAAAATAAAAAAAACTACTATAGAAGCATATTCACTCAGTGGTAGTGCAAAGGAAATGGGGATGAAGATGAGGGTGGAAAACATATTCACATAGCTCTCACCCTACTCTCTAGCAGAGGCTCTAGGCAGTGATGAAATTAGGAATTTGTTGTAGAAGGTTAAGCAAAGTTAAAATTATAATAAAATATTTTTTATTCTATTTTTAAGTCATAATAATCTATAAGATTAAAGTAATTTTATAAAGAGGGTTAAGATAATTTTTTTATAAAGGGAGCCAACATAATATTAATATAATTTTATTAAATTAGAAAAAATTAATATATATATATATATATATTTCAAACTTTGGAGGATGGCTCCCTGCCCTTCATAGGTCTCCTGCCCCTTCCGCTGGCTATGGGAGTGATTTGGACATTCATAGTACAAATACTATAAATACTAATTTAATGCTAAGAAAGTAGGTGAAATTAAGCCATCCCTCGATTAGGTGAGCTCCTAATTCATGGAATCAAGGACCGAGACCAGGCCGTTACCCTACGGCAGAAGACATTAGGGAATATGGGTCCCATTGATCAACAGATAGACTTTAATACTCAATGTTACCGGCCTACCGGCCATTGCCCAAATCATTAATGGTGTGCAGGGCCGCAATCATTAAATCATATTAAAGAAAATCCACCATTATATTATTTTCAATGAATTTTTGAAAAAATAGTGAGTTCGAGTATATAAATAGAAAAATGTTAGGCGTATTAGAGCACTCTCAATGATGCTCTATAATATATATATATATATATATTTTAAATATAAAGAAATTTTTTGAAAAATATCTTTTAATAGATCTTGTATTCCATCATTCATTTTATATTTGGCTATAGCAACATGCTAGATGTGGAGGAAACTATTCATCATTTAAATATTTTAAATTAGCTTTTCTCTCATGCTATTTGATTTTCATCATCTCTTCAAAAGTCTTAAATTAGTTTCTCTCTCATGTTATTTATTTATTTTTTGAATTAATTTATATTTGGTTTAGTTTATAAATTTGGATTAATTTAAAATAGAACATAATTATATGACATTGTGTATAGAGATATTACAAATATCATTTGAGGATATTATTAATAGTTAGAGAAAATATTTGAAATAAATAAAAAATATTAAAAAATATAATATTTAAATGATATGAAGAAAAAATAAAAAAGTTGATACATAATATATTATAAAAATCAATATGTAAAATAGAAAAAATAGATTTTAATGATATATTTTAAAATATAGAATAAAGAAACTATTAAAAATGCTCTTAGTATGAGTTTCCATATATATCATGCGCACGAACGGTAGCGGATCCAAGAATTTACTTTTGGAGGCAATTAGTATTGAAGTAAATTTTTATTTATTTTTCATAAGATTTATATTGTACTATATATATATATATATATATTTATATAATATGAAAGCATTGTAAAAATGATTCGAGATGCAAAAGGTATTAATATATTTATCAATCTAGTCAGGGAGGGACAATATGAGAATTCTTGTAAGAAGTCCTAGTCGTCTCCCCTTTCCCCTCTTTTATCTCTTTCTTGTAAAAAACTAAGGCCTCCAAATTTTATTTTCGCTGGGCTTCCTCCTCCTTCCTCTCCTTCTCGTGTTTCTTCCATCCATCCACCTTGTTTATCAAAGTAGTTTTTTTAGTTTATTTTTATTATACTTTATTCAAGATCAAAAAAGACAGATCTACAACTTTCCAACAATTTTCAAGAGACACGCGCGGCATAAGAAGTAGTGTTTTAAGTTTTGTAGCGGTACGGCTGGTATTTTTCATACCGGCCACCAGTCCTGTACAGGTACACTACCTGTTTTGTGCTGGCCGAAATACCGGCCGTTTTGGCAGATATTTCGATCTGTACCGGTCTGTGTATCGGCCTGTACCAGTCGATATTTCAGCCCTTATTTATTTTTATTTATTTTTTATTTTTTCAAACTACAAGCTCATTTTTTGACCTACAATTCAGACTAGACTATTTATAATTTATATATCTATGTATTTATGTAAAATTTATTCATATATAGACTATTATTTTGAAATATAATTTTTATATATAATTTATTTATATATCGACTATCTCGAAACGGCACATGAAACGATACCGGTACCGAAATATTTCGTTCCAGTGCCTTTACCGGTATGACATCTGGTATGGTATTCAAAACATTGATAAAAAGACTCCCAAACCGCAAATTGTTCGAAGAAAAGTGGCAGTTTTGCGAAAATCACCGCGAGTGGCCTACAAGAAAATTGGGTATTTTTTACTATTGTTTTGCGATGAAAATGACTATTTGCGACGAAAATAAACTCATTTTGACTTAAAATAATTATTTCACTGAAAATAACTGGTCGCAAAAGGTCATTTTTTTTGTACATGGTGCTCACGAGCCATCCTTTTCGGCCGATCTTCTTGCCACATGTGCCAGATCACCGGACTCGCCACTACTAGATCTTTTAGATCTAATCTTTGTAGTTGAAAAGAGACAATCGTGTTGCCTTTATGTGTCGTCACATATTTTGAAGTCTATTGGAGTTGGTCCAAATTGAAATCCGTCATTTTTCGCATTTATCTTATTGCTTTTCTTTTTGATTTTTTTATTATTAATTAAAATAAAATAAAAAAAGAGTTCGTCTCTCTGACTTTTGTCTGTAGAGATTGAGTCCTCTCTTTCTATGAAGAGTGATGTTGGGCTGTCTTTTGGACGTTTGTTTGTAGAGAGTATCAGTAATAGTGAAAATCGGATCAGTCACAAAAGGAAATAGCGTACTGGTGGAGCTCTAAATGCATTATTTTGGTTTATGATCAATGTTTTGAATACTGTACGCCGTATCGGTCAAGGCACTAGAACGAAATATTTCGGTACGGTACCGTTTCGTGTACCGTTTTGGGATAGTCAATATATGAATAAATTATATATATAAATGTATATATAAATTATATTTCAAAATAATAGTCTATATATAAATAATTTATGTATAAATACATAAATATATAAATTATAAATAGTCTAGTCTAAATTGGGAGTAAAAAAATAAACTTGTAGTTTGAAAAAATGAAAAAAAAAAAAATTAAAGGTCGAAATATTGACCGGTACGCCCGGTACCGGCCGATAC
This sequence comes from Pterocarya stenoptera, assembly GCA_003123785.1. Taxonomy (NCBI): domain Eukaryota; kingdom Viridiplantae; phylum Streptophyta; class Magnoliopsida; order Fagales; family Juglandaceae; genus Pterocarya; species Pterocarya stenoptera. The sequence goes on from QEOT01009392.1 coordinate 15,778, forward strand.
GAAATGCATAACATATTGTACCGGTCCGGTGGCCGGTACGGAAAATTCCGACCATACCGGCCGGTACGGTACGGTATTTGAAACTATGTTTATGATGCCATGTTTGATATGGAGACATCCTAGAATGTAATGTATCCACTCATGAATATAAGTTTCTTGATGAATGAATAATTGATAGCTTCCCTTAAAAAAAAAAAAAAAAAAAAAAAGATCCAGCTAAGGATATATGACACATTTCTAATAACCAGTGATAGATACGACTTGTCATTTTCAGAAAAATAATTATATGGTAAACATTAATTAGAAAGGAAAATGTTCAAATAAATTTAAGAAAAATCATGCATAGAGAAAATAAAATATAACAACAAAGAAAAAAAAAATAGAGGTGAAATTTTAAACTTTTAAGAAGAATTCAAGATTTTTGTTGCATTTTAGGTGAAATAGAGGTGAAATTTTAAACTTTTTTTTAAAAAAGTGTATATATACACTTTTAACATGATTTTTCTAAAAAAGTAAAATATTTAAATGGATAATAAGGGAGTTATTATTTAAATTTTTTTAAAACAACCATCGTTTTTCTGTATGTTTTAAAAAATACAACTAAATAATAATTTTTTCCTAAAATTGCTTTGAGGGGAAGCATTAGCTGCTATTATCTGCCCATGGATGCCCATGCGCACAATAGGACACACACATGTACACACACATATATATATATAAAAGCTTTGAATCAACCTACACACTACATACCATAATTTTATTTATTTATTTTTATTTGTTTCTCTTATTAAATATGTATTATATGGATGATGAATAAAAAAATATAAATGTTTCAAGAAGACTAAAAAAAAAAATTTGAAAAAAAAAATAATTTGATGTGTGGTGTGTAGGATGATGCAAAGTAATGGTCATATATATATATTATATTGATTCACTAAAAAAACAAAACAAAAAAAAAAAAAAAAAAAAAAAAAAAAAACAGCAAGAACGCACTTGCAAGTAAGTTTTTATTCTTAAAACAAATAACGTCTGAGCCAGTGGGGCCAATTGAGCAAATATATATCGTACTAAAAGTTTATTTTATACGAGTCCGTACAAAATAAAGCACACCCACTCATATATATATAAATAAATATATATATATTTATAGAATAATGCTAGAGCTCCCGGGCTCTAGTGTTATTTTATGTGTGATTTTTTAATTTTTTATATAGATATTTGTAATAATTTTAAGTATTTTCAAAAAATAAAAAAAATTATAATATTATTAAAAAATATTTTCTTAATCATAAAATAAAATAACAAATCATAATTTTTGTTTTTGTTTTTTTTATTTTTTGATTAAAATTATAATTTTAAATCATAATTTTATGATTTTTAATTTGATTTTATTTCGTGATTAGAGAAGTATTTTTTAATGATTATTTTTTACTTTCTGATTAAGGAAGTATTTTTTAATGATTTTCTAAATTTATTTTATTTTTTTAAAATATTTAAAAGTGTAAAAAAAAATCTATGTAAAAAATAACTTGAAAAAAACACATAGAAAAGTACACATGACTAGAGCCCAGTGGGGCCTTTAGCATCATCCATATAAATATATATATTTATATTATTTCTGCGTGTAGATAAGTATTTATATTATGTATATTATACGTATCTAGCCTTTCACAAGATGACATGGAAAGAAAACATGCAGTATTTTAAAAATGATTTTAATTGTAATCGATTTATTATCAATGTGATATGTGTTTAAATTTTTTTGATCATGTGTAGATCAATGCGCCAAAGTCATGAATGGCTAAGAAAGAAAACTGCTCACATGATTTGCAGGTCACTCTTAAACTACAACCCCTCTTCAAGAGGTCCATCACCTACTTGGCAAAGAGTGATTCAGACTTGGGAGATGAAGTTGCAAGTTTTGGGAATGAGCATGAGTTTGCTGATATAATTTGGTATCCTAGTCAACGCAAGGCAGTCTATCGGATCGATGATCGTGTGTCCATGAACACGTCCGGTAATGGTCTCTATGATTTCACGCCATTCCGCTCTACACCTTCCCTCGAACTGGCCATGATCAGAACCACAGGTTAGCCAGTACGTAGTTTAAAGTTTAAACACCCTCTCCAAAAGTTGGATCATGTGATGGTAATTCTGATCATGACATGTTTTTGTGCATGTTTAAATAGAGGAGTTTCAAGAATCCACTAGTGATGTCAATGGAAAGTGCATCGGTGCAATAACAGTTGTCTCTTCACTCGTGAATGGTGCCTTCGGTTTGACAAACAATGGTATTAATGCTGTTTTCTTCCTCCTTTTCCATATATTTTTAATCGAAATTGAAGTGAATTTCCCAGGCCATTAGAAGTAATGCATTTGGATTATTAGGTATTGCCTTTATGGGCTATCCGATTGTTGGATATCACAACAGGTTTCAAGCATCCGGAACTTGCTTAGACAGTCCAGAGGATGCACGGATGACGGCATGTGCATGGGACCCAAGAATTAAGGGTGAGTTCTTTCACCAAACCACTTTCAGCATTGGCTTGTCCATGGCTAAGAACTTCATCCAAGACGTGCAAAAGCTAAACGACTTGGTGCCCAAAGCAATGTGTGGCATAGAACTTTACAATGGAATCCTCATGCGCTACGTTAAGGCTTCGAGTGCTTACCTGGGCAAGCAAGAAGATGCAGTAGACTTTGATATCACATATTATCGAAGCAAAGACCCTATGAATCCTAGGCTTTACGAAGACATATTAGAAGAAGTTGAGCAACTCGCAGTTTTCAAGTACGGGGCACTGCCCCATTGGGGAAAGAATAGGAACCTAGCGTTCGAGGGAGTGATCAAGAGGTACAAAAATGCTAGAAAATTCTTAAAGGTTAAGGAAACTTACGATCCATTAGGGCTATTCTCTAGTGAGTGGACAAATCAAGTTCTGGGATTGGAAAAAGGGGTGACTGTAGATAAGCAGGGTTGTGCACTAGAAGGGTTGTGTATATGCTCAAAAGACAGTCATTGTGCTCCAAGCAAGGGCTATTATTGCAGATCAGGAAAAGTATACAAAGATGCTAGGGTTTGTACTCGTTCAACGTCTTGTGATCAGGATATAAACGCTGGTGGTGGTGTCATTAATGGCCTTATTTAGTTGAGTAGCTAGCTTCCACGGAATTAAGGCATATATGCCATCAATTAAGTACTGTTGCGGCCAAAATTTCTAAGTTTTGCTGGCAAATTTGCCTCTGATCATTAGAAAAAAGGTTGAGACTGAAGTGCTTCTGTAATCAATCTATAATATTATTATGAATTATATTTATAAACAGAATAGTACTATAAATACTTAGATTTTAATGTCACTACAAGAAAACTGTTTATTTTTTACTAACTATTTCCTGCGAAAATGATTATTTCTTACTAAAATGAGTATTTTAATCATAAATAGTCATTCTCAATTCAAATAATCTATCACAAATGATACTGTTTTTGTCACAAATAATCATTCTCATATATATGTTAGAAAATGATCAAATAATAATAGTTGAAAGGATAATAAATAGCACGTCAGATTATATTTTAAGGACTCTATAACATATCCTGATCTCCAGCAAGATGCTACTGCATCCTCACAAGATAAAGTCCATAATGCGATATGTTAAGGACTCTATCATATATTCAAATTGAACAACTACTACATGTTTCATAGTTAGATCAGTTGGTCACTGCCTTGTATAGATGTAATTAATGCGATAATCAGAGCACTGAGACTCCTACTCGAACTCTGTAAATGTATTCTATTAATAACAAAAGCTGCCCCACGATTTGGTCAGCTAAAAATTATTCAAGAAAAGTTTATATACTTTAACATTACATAACAATATATTTATATATATATATATATATATTTATATAATCGCTGATCGATCTCCAAATTACCGTTACATATATTTCAAGGTGCAATATCATAAATTACAACAAATTTCAAACAGCGCGCAGATCCTAAATTAGTAATGATGTACTTATAAAATTCGCATTGAAAATTTAGGATTTCGTTCGATATTCATCCGAGGCTATGAATAGTTTCATTAATATGTGCATGTACTGCTACAATTACAAACTCAGATTTTCGGGAAGATTGCGCCTGGCATGCTGCTGCATTCTACATATATTTTTTTTAACATTTTTAGATATTTTTAAAAAATAAAAAAATACATTACTACATTAAAAGCCAATTCTTTAACTATTAAATAAATAAAATTAAAAAAAATAAATATACAAAACAGTCAAAATAAGAGGAGAGCATACTATCATTTCCCTTTTAGGGACAGATTTGTCCATTTCTGAGACCGCCTCCATTTCGGCGTCATTTTTTTTCTCCGTAATTGCACCGCGTACAGGGCAATATATATATTTGAGCAGTGCCAGCGGCCCAGCACGAGACCGATAAGAGCAAAAAAAAAAAATTTCTTTTTTATTTTTTTTATTTTTTATTCCTTTTTTTATACCCTTTAAGCATTTTTTTTTTAAATTCACAAGATCATAAAAAAAAAATACTTTCTTAATCACTAAGTATTAAAAAAAAGTATCGGACCCAATTGAGACACAACTGTCGGTGAGAGTAACATTTTTATATATTTTTTCTATCACAAAGTTCGACAATATTTTAAGAGAAGTTTTATAATTACAAAAAAATTTCATAAAAATAAAATTATAAATTAACATGATTTCATATAATATGTTCTATCTATTTTATAATAAAAGTATTTTTATAATCCAACGTACGATATCAAGTTACGTCAATTTATAAATTTATTTTTGTAAAATTTATTTTTAGTTAAATTATTTCTCTTATTTCAAATCATGTGATGTTTAATATAATTTTTCATTTGTTGTCCAATTGGTTCACTAATGATTTATCTATATATATATATTTATATATTTATATATATCCTCCTTGCCAGTACACCCAAAATGATTTATCTATACAGTTTGATTCATACACCCAAAATGAGGCCGACTGCACACATATGGCATAACGTCCTGAAAGAAATGCAATAGAAACGTTGTGAAATCCTAGAAGGATTTTACGAACCAAGCGATCGATATTTAAGTTTTAGTCAACTAGCATATTTGGATCCTGATCCACTATAGTGACGAAATTGCCTTTAATCAGTTTCATGTAAGGAGTTCAAGATTTTGTTAAATGTGTGATTTAGTTTCTTAGCATGATTTTAGAACTAATGATGTGGTTTTTTATAGTTGCTAAATTCAGTTTAAGCATGTTAGTGTATTAAATGGTCAAGTAGCAATAAAACCATGATTTTTAGACTAGGAATGAATCGGCCAAGAGAGAGTAATCATACTTGGGTTTAGTTTTTAAAAATTCTAAGTTTATAATTGGATTTAGGATGAAATCCTCACGAGGAATGTAAATTTTAGTATATTTTGGAGTTCGTTGGCAAATTTCTTATTTTTAGGAAAAAATTTATAACTTTCCATAAGCTAAGGGGTAACTTTGCAAATTTTGTCCCAAGTTAATGAGTTTTATTATTATGAGGAATAAGTGAGCTATCCTAACCTTAGAACGTCTCACACTTCAGTTTATGCTCTTTTACGTTACCCTCACGTTTGCACGGCAATTTGTAAATAACTTACTCTCGATATATTACATATATACACTGGTAACCTTGCATTGTTCATATTCATGTTCATTTATGCCTATCAAAGTTGTTTATTATATGCTATGCCATGTCATCCATTACTGTTACATGTTATTCTGTTACATGCCACGAATTTCATGTCATCATATTTGTTACATGATTGTCTGTTACATGTCATGAATGCCAGGTCATAAGCATTGAGTATGTCATAAAATATTTTTAAGTCATGTATGAGACTTTTATTTTAGGATTATGCTACTCGGCATCCCATGCCACACCACACCACACACCTTATCTCTTTTAAATTCTTTTTTTTTTTATTTTATTCCTACTAAACTAATTGAGTTGTTCTACTCATCATCCATATACCACATACTTGCTATAGAAAAAAAGAAAAAAAATTAAAAGATGTGTGGTGTGTGGTATGTGGGATGCTAAGTATATTTATTCTTTATTATATCACGACCCCAAGTAGTAGGATGTGGAGTTACCAAAGTGGAATTCATTTGTCCACTTTGGACTATTTAAATTGGATGTGGAACTCCATGGGTTGACGTAGTACCATAAACAAGCTTCAAATGCAACCTAAGTAATTGGTTTCTGGACTTAGGCACGTAACACCGATGGTGCAAAAATTACATGTTTACAAGTATAAGTTATCATGACGTACTCACATCTGGCATAAGAGCCTAGGATATGATGTAGTATCCAATAGGAGCATAGTCGGGAGTCGTGGATTAGGGGTGCTACCCACATGGTGTGGGGCGAGGGCACCCCCTCCCCGCCCCCCGCCCCGCACCATGTTGGTGGAGGGGTTTCATACCCTTCCCCTACCCCGTTACCGGGGGGTGCGATTGAAACCGTACCCTGCTCAACCCATTGTCTAAAATTTTTTTAGTCTAAAAATTTATTTTAAACCCAAATTATAATATAATTTAAAGTATAAATTAAAATTTATACATTTTAAAAAAAATAAACTCATTAGAGTTATATTTTAGATTGCCTTGGCCTCCTAGGCCAACCATTATATCGGAAACCGAGGCAATACAATAGTGATAGTTAAGCAATGTGGTAATGTTAAGCTCTTAACACAAGTTCATATCATTTGAGCTCGGGTCCTTTTTCATCTCATATCATAGCTTGAAAATATTAGGACATGTATACAAGGGTAATTTCATGCAAACCTGTTTGATTCTTTCATCAAAACATCAAAACATATTTTTATTATTTTTTGTTGTTGGGTTTGTGAGTGAAAAACACAAGTGTAAGCTAAGCTTGAGGGGTTTCTACAATGGCAAAACTTTGGGGAGTCACACGAGGTCTCACAAGTTGAATCTTCCAATTCCTGCAAAACTAGAATCTTCCACTTCCTATAAAATGCGGTGCCCCCAACCTCCGCTTGGGACTTGATGGTTATTGAATGCTTTGGACATGTAACACAAGACTAAATACCCCTCCTACATGACAGTTAAGATGCAATGTACCTAACATCTAGCAGCGTGCAATAAAAATTGTAGCGGAAAAATTCTTTTCTATCTAACTTAAGCATGGTGGAAAAATAAAAGACACATGGTACCAATAAGTGCAAATATCCCAAAGCTTTCATATAGCATAAGCACTTTAAAATAAGAGTTGTGTTTTCCAAAATAATTCCTAAAACATGGGCCCATATTCAAAATAAATCTTGTCCACAAAAAGATGATCATTTCCTCCTTAAGGAAAGAACTTAGGGTCCCATAGGGCCGGTCCATCTTCCATGAAGAGAAAATCCTAGTTTCTAGAGTGAAAATAGGTGGTTGTGTGAGAAAACCCTAAAACCGAAAATAACTAGATGAGTTCTTCCTTTGGCTATGTGTGTGCATCAAGAAAAGAAGTGAAATAATTCTTACCTCCAAGTGTAGAGTTCCTACTCGAAAAATGGTGAGTGGTTTCTTTGTGATACATGAAAATGGTGGTGTTTGGCTAGAAAGAAATTGTGGAAAAGTGAAGATTAGAGAGAGAAATGGTGGTGTCCGAAATGCACTAGGAGAAACAAGAAAACTTTTTACAAAAAGGGCTCTCCCATTTTCAGCTCCCTCCTTATATAGTGTCCCTCTAATTTTTTCACCATCCAATGTAGGCAAGGCAAGTGGCATCCCCCTTTTCCCCTCAAGATGGGACTTGCATGGGGAAGACCAAAGGGTGTTCTCGTGTGGCCCTCTCTCCCCAAAACTGAAACTCTCACTTGCCTCCATTCTCCATTTTGTCCTTCCACTTATGTCTAGGTTCAATGCACCAAAAGGTTAAAAGGTAAATTTCTCAAAACCCTAATCTTCCAAAGCACTCTTCTAGTGTGCATGATTGACAAGTGGCGTGAGTGTGTGTGTGCTCTTGGGCTTACCAAAATCCTTATGTCACTTGAGGTGACTTTGTGTCATTCTCAAGGTGCTTTTTACTTTTCTTTCTCTCCCCATGTAGCCGTCAGTCATGCCCTCTTTTTTCCTCAAAAACTCTTCTAGAACATGCTATTTGCCTTCCCTAGTATGACGCATCTTGGAACTCACAAAATTACTTTTTGTCCTAGCTTGACATGTGTCCATGGGGACTTGTGCTTGAAAAAAGTGGCGCTACACTTCGCCAAACCAAAACCCTAGCTTCTCTTCTTGCTTGTTGAATATCCATATGTCGGGCTTATGTTGTTGATGCAATACGTCTGAGATATGGTTAACCACCCTCGCTAATTCACTATCTCTCCCTTCCCGTAGTGACTCTCCCTTATGACTACCCATTGGATGCTCGCCTCGTGGAACTCTCGGTCATATCATGCTCAAACCATGCCACAAGACCCAAACTTGTCACTTTCCGACTCAACTTCCACTCTCTAAGATTCAAGCGTATGATATTGAAGATTGATTCCTATATTTTTGGTACCCTTCTTATGTCCTAGTGTGGACTTACCAGAGCCATATAATTACGCTCTAATACCAAGATGTGGCGCCCTATTCCTTGGTAAAAGACTTGGTGATGGTTATTGGTGCCAAGGGTGCCAAATAATCGGCAACACCCAATGTTTGAATCTGGTTAGGCGTTCAATATTCGCTAGGAAGTGCACTTGTAAGGAAATAAGTATTTGATTTGCAGTAGAAAATAAAGGTTTAGTCCGAAGGATAAACATATGAGTACCAGAAGTTTTAAGACCATAATTTCATTCTCACAATATCCACATGACACTTCTTTCATTAGGAAATTATACACATGTCCAGCTGTTTGGTTCATACACCCCAAATAAGGTCGACCGAACACATTTGGTCGGCTAACTAATATTTATGTGTACATCTCTCAAAATGGTAAGGTTTTACAATAAGGAAGAGGCCTATGCGCCTATTGCTCGGTTTGGGTTGGCTCTTCCTCCACGGGTATTACTTCTGCGTTGCTCATTTCTTTTTCTCATTTGAAGTCACTTGCTTTCTCCGAAAAATTTGATTCCGAGGGCTCTCAAGTGTTTATGATCTTGAAAGTGAGATTTTGGATTTTTCCTTAAGCCTTTTATAGCACAGGTTTGTCAAGTGTCCTTCCACCTCCAAATGTGATTGAATATGAGTCCTTTAATCTCGATCGTCCCACTACTGGATTGGGCATAAGGCATGGTCTGCATGTCCTTAAAGCCTACCTTATGTCCAATCCTTAGTCTTTCTCTGAGTGAGGGTCTCTTACATGGCATATCTTTGCCGAGTCGTTATCCTTTCAGCGGAATCACTCCAGATGTGAATTTTCAGATGGAGGGTGGGCTTCTGTGTATGACTCTACCACCTTCTGAGCATTTCCATGTAGTCTTGAAATGCTCATACGTGTTAGAAATCTTGTCCTCGACCATTGCTCGCCTTAAGCTTGTTCTTCACCTTCGTACATCAGGCAGCTCTCCTAGCTCACCTACCATAAGGGTAAAAGTCCTTTGTCACCTTACTCCGGGACCTGTCAACCAGACTTTCTACATAGTGTTGCTCGCCTATATGCTCGACTAGTTGCACTTTGTTGCACCCGCGGCTATTTTCCACCACACTAATGAAGTGGATTCTCATCTTTTCCTTCCACTCACACTTTATTGGTGGTTTGTCTCCTTGCGTTGGCACGGTCTTCATAGAGTAACCTAAAAAATAACACGTGGCTGTTTACCTGATTCATATATGGAGATTCCTTTGAATTCCTAAGGAGAAATGACCATAAAAATTGCATTTAGACCTTTACTATTCCCATTACATTCATTTGTTTCATCTCTAGTCCAATTTTCAACATTCTTTGGAACCTTAACCCAATTAAAACTTATGACGGGCAGTTTCCATCATTTTTCTACAATCACCCATATTCGCTCATCTTCTAACTTAAGCAAAACTCTCATTAGAACTTTCCATTAGGAATAATTACTGCCATCAAAGTATGTGGCTAACGAAATGGATTGGGATCTATTCATTTTAACAACATGATGTAGGATCACGCTTACGATTTTAATCCAAATGGAGTGAACCTTTCTTTGATACTAACAAAAAAAAGCAATGCTAGTGTCGCCTCTAGACCCCCGCTTGGAATTTGGCTGAGACTGAAGCATTGGGACAATCAATACTGGGTTACATCCTTGTTTATGATAGTTAACATGCAATGCACCTAGTATGTTTCTAGCAGTATCAATAAATAGTAGCGAAAATCAAATAACAACTGGCTTGAACAACATGTCGTGGTACCAAAATATAATCTATTAATCCCAAACATGTCATATTTTAACATCCTATCAAAAGTTGGGTCCCAAAACTTGATCCTTCATAATCATCAAAATATAGTCTTGTGCAACATAGTTAAAAACATTATCATTTCTTTCCTAAGATCTCCTGGATGTTTGCTAATAGCTTCAAAATAGTCTCTAAGAATTTATCAATCGTCTCGAGGTGATTTGCTTACGAACAATTTTCTTCAAATCTTGGTAGCCGACAAGGTTTACATTTCCCAATCTTGCTCGTAGTCCTCTAGACTTGTACAAACTTCTACAATTTCGGGGAAGAATGGTAGTGGAATCTAATGCTGTGAGATTTTAAGAAATCCCAACAAGTTATGCCAAAAATGTACACAACATAAACATGCGCAAGGTAAGCATAAACATGGATGCATGAGCATGAATATGCAATTTCATAAACTATATTTTTCACCCATTCAGACTCCTTTTTAAAAGACGCAACAACATGCAGTAGTAAAAAAACATTGTAATAATTCATTTCCATAATCTTTCATAGACTCTTATCTTATACACACTTATGGATACCTCACGGTCATCCCACAACAGTGTGCACCTGCTAGTTACTGCATCACATCACTGGCCTTTAGACCAGCTATGAGTGCGTTATAACTGAGATACCTAGGTAGATCAAAATGCCTTCACCATTAGCCCTTTTATTTGTTCTTAGCAGATAGACTCATCTTCACCAAAAGCTTGCAATCAATACGAAAGATCACATCGCCTTCACCTTACTAATCACTTTTCACACCCACTTGTGATAGGCATTACGACTTCATTCCAGAAACTTTTTGATTCCTTTCGAAGCCCATTGACTGTACTTCATCATCCCAGGACTACCTGTGAGGCCCCTAAATTTTGATTGAGATTTGACGGAGCGTGAAGCGTCGGGACATGCAACACAATGTCACATACACCAGTTCATGACAGTTAAGAATGCAATGCACCTAGCAAGCTTTTAACATTATGCAGTATTTGCAGCGGATAATGTTTTTGAGCAATAGTTAATGTACTGGAATGCTTAATCCCAAAACATAAATATATTTCCATAAAAATTCACATATCCAAAAGCTATCCAATAAGTCTATAATCAAAACATGTACTGGAGACAACACTTCATAAGTAGAGACATAAAATACCAACGAAGCTAAACACCAAGCCGCTCACGCAATTTGGCTATATGTGCTAAAATGGAATCCAAAAGCAAGAGAACCAACTCCATGAGCTCTTCAAGGCTCCCTATCGGCCTACTTAACCTCGTCCAAACTGTCGCAGGCTAACCCTCGCCTCCCTGACACATCTTCTACCATTCGGGAGGGAATGGTAGTTGGGACTACTCCAGTGGGATTTATAAATCTAAGCAAGTAAAAATCCTAAGGTACTAATTGTATAGGAACATGTATGCTTGATGAACATGAACTTGCTTGTGCATGCTGCATGGCATGACTTAGAAACATCATAACTTGACATGAATGTTGTAACATCTGGCCAGAAATTCAGTGGATGAATTTCTCTAGACCTTAGGAACGTCGTGAAATCCCAGAAATATTTCAAGAATCAGGCGACCGCTTTGGTTTTAGTTTGTCAGCTTAGTCGATTTTCTACCTGCTATGGTGACAGAAGTGCCAATTTATTTATTTGATGTAACGCCTTAGACCCGAAGGTTCGGAGAGTTACTTTCTGTCACTTAAAATCACATCTCAACAATATAGTCATAAACTTCAAAGTCTCAATGTCACATAAAATGCATTGATTCAAACCAACTACTCCAATATAATTAATCTATGACTCTATAGAGTCACAAAACAAACATAAACTTTCCAAAATATCAAGTCATCATAACAAAAAATATTTACTGAATAAAACTCTCCAATAATCAAAGTACTTTCTTTGTACTTAATCCAATATGCTCAATTAGTCTCTCGCTTCCTATTTTTTATCCTTAGCTGAAATATCCAAAATTTTTGAAAATATTATGAAGATAAGGGTGAGTTATCAACAACTTAATAAGTAGTGAACATATACCAGTGTAAAAACATGAGTCGGTTACATAATAGAATGCAGAACAAAACATATTAATTACATAATGCAGAACAAGAGATATTATTGATTGTTTTAGAAATATTCATATACAAAAATCCTTTGGTATATCATAACTGAATATTATCATATTAGAATAGAGTTGTGCTATCCCGGGTGGCCAAACTGAGCAGAAATAAAAGTAAATCTTCCCTTTATCATTCTCGGAACCCCTAGTGTTCACACATGAAAGACAACATAGAAAACTACTTTGTTTCTAAAGTGGGTGCACTTAGAAACAGAAATGTTGGTACCAACACAATAACATAATCAATATATGAAATGTTAGATTCGAAACAGAAATAGAATCATAATCAGAATGACATGCCAGAGGGTTTTTCATATCTGAATTAGAGTAGAGAATAGAGATAGATCATTTTCATAAAATCATATGCCAAAATTTCAGATTATGTATTCATTCTTTTATTACAACTAAAAACAAAATGCCAAAAATTGCTCGTGTCAACACCTGTCATGACAGAAAATACTTTTATCTTCTTATTCATATTTAATGAATAATGTAGATAAAATGAATGAGATTGTTTCCAGTTCTTCATATAAAAAAAATGCATGTTTTCTTAAAACCAACCTCAATCCATTTTTTTAATGCAAAATCTGTCATAGGAGCACCGCTTACCTGACTCTACAATTTTTCTGAAAATCCTCACAATAGTGTCAAGCAAAATTGATCATCATCTAAACACAATTAATACAAACTATTTACAAAAAAAAAAAAAAAAAAAAAAAAAAAAAAAAAAAACTGACACCTCTAAAATAAATGACACAATTAAACGACTCCATGATAACAATCTCATGTTTCCAAATCTTCTAACTATAACTCAGCACACTTAATCCATAAATCATGCCTCGATTTCTAACCATAGCATAACCACAGCCTCTTCAATTCCAAGCACACCAAAACTTTAACCCAAACTTTGAAATTACACTTTATTAAACATCACAACAAGTCAACAAAACAGCCTACAGTTGCTCCTACCATGATAGGCAAAGAAACAGCTCATACTCTCGACAAGTCCACAACCAACAGCCCACAAACCAACATATCAAGCACCTTAAGCAGTCCTCAAAATCGCATATTTCAAACAAACACCACCACCACTCATGTTAAGCACTTCACAAATCAAATACTCCTACATTTCACATGCTCGGCCAAAATAATCAACACCAAATACAGGTTATTTAAGTGTTTTGGGTTTAATTGTATTATAAATTAGAGAAGTTGCTTGGATATTGAATTATTTTAGAGTAATAACGTTTTAGAATTCTGAGAATATTAATTTTTGAGGACGTACATGCTATTTATGTGTTTTGGATTTTATTAGAAAGTGCATGTTCAATTAAAAATTTACATTGCATTATCACTACGAGGTAAGTGTTTTGGGTTTTATAGGTAATTGATTACATGCCGGGAATATTGGATTATCACTACAAGGTAAGTAACATGATTATAGTTTTACGTAATTAGGACAGTAAACAACATGTCATTTCTAATAATATTATGTATGTAAGACCGATCGTTGGACACCCCTTTTTACTTACCCAAGTAACGAAAGAAATGAGTTCTAAATGCCATGATAGTCTAGTAAATGCCATGATTTTAGTATGTTTTATATTATTTTGCATGACACATGTATATTGATATTTTATGAAAATTCAAGATTTTATGTAGATTACCATGCACATGATATTTTATGATGAGTCATGATTTTATGTGAAATTCAGGTATTATAACAAGATATGATAAGAAAGTACACTAGCATGATGATGATAAAGTATGATAGTCAAGATAAGTAATGACCTATGTCATGACAGTGAAGATGATACCATGAGATAATGGCATATTGACTCTCTGGATTTATGAAGATGGTACATTTCATAACCAAGAGAGTACCTCTCGGGATTTTTCATATCTTGAAACTAATGTACAGTTCATAACCATTGATAAAACTGTGCATTTCATCAAATATTGCTATAATATATTATTTATAATGATTTGTCTTGATCATGAAAATAGTAACTATAGTTAATAATATATGGGTTCATTAATTTATTAAGTTTGAGAACCACTTGCTATTACTAAATGTGAATAATTGGCATTTGTTTTGTAGAATTTGTTTTAATTCTCGTCTAGGTCAATACATTATATATATATATATAATAGTACTCCAGCCTGACAAGCTTTCATAAACAGGAAAATCATTTATTGTCCATAACACGACAGCATGCATCTTGAATGACTTGCCTGTTGATGAATCAAATGTTAAGACCCCATTCTCCTACAAATCTTTCAATTATGCAATTAGTAGCTGTAAGTGTATGTCTAATTTCCTGGTGGTCTCGAAACTAGAATAAGCAAACTCATCATGAAATATGGGATCTTTCATACACTTTCACGGTGGTAGATTATACGACATAAGTACAACTGGCCAAGTACTATGACTAGTACTCATGTTCCCAAACGGATTAAATCCATCTACTGCTAACCCAAGTCGCACATTATGAGGTTCTTCAGCAAACCATGGGTGTTCTAAATCACATTCCTTCCAAACTTGAGAGTTCGTAGGATGTGACAAAACATTATCATTCCTGACTCCAGATGATGTGTGTCATGTCATGTCCATAGCCGTTGAACGTGACATAAATAACCGTTGTAATCTAGGTATCAATGGAAAGTGTCGTATAACCTTTCGCGGCACATTCTGCTTCTCAGTTGTCCATCTTGATTCATGGCAAATGAGACACTCATTTAGCTATTCATTCTCTCACCAAAATAATACAGTCATTCTTACATGCATGTATTACATTAGAGTCAAACCCAACTGCTCTTTTCAATTGTTTTTCTTCATAGAAGTTGCAGGGTAAAATATTGTCTGATGGATGTGCCTCTTTAAATAGCTCAAACAACTTATTGGCAGCCTTAATAGATATTTGGCACATTGATTTTATATGAAGCAATCTAATTGTAAATGACAACTTGTTGTACATCTACATCGTGGATATAACTCATGCTGTGAATCATTTCATAAGCGTGTAAAAGTGTTACGGCCCGAATAATTTGAATTTGATGTGCCTGTATCTATATATATATATTTATATATGATAGTATATATATATATAATAGTAAATTATAGTATTATAATTTTCATTTAAAACAGATTATATTATCATATATATATTATAGTATAGTAAATTGTAAAGGAATTTTTCTTTTAAGAGTCAAGATCACTTGTCCAATAGTGACCTCTACTCAATTTTATTAATCAAATCCCTCATTTATGGCGAAGGAAAATCAAAAAACAGGGAAATCAAAGCCACTCAAACTTACAAAGAAAAACTTCCTAGAAAACAAAAACCAAACCAACCAAAAACCACAAAAAAACCAAAACCACTCTCAACATCTAAGAGTGGGACCATGAGTGCCCTCGCAAAGTGGGCAGGCCCATTTTATCTAATCGAACTATACCCCGAAATAACCTAGGCAATGACTCATCCATTCCATAATAACCCACCTGGCCTGCTTCACCTGTTCTCGCAAGGAAGTCCGCTACTTGATTACCTTCTCTAAATTGATGCACTTGATAGGATAACCCTTCAAGTTCATGAAGTAGCTCATCCCAGTAATCCCACAAATACCATAATATACAACAACGAGCACTAAGACAGTCCCCTATCACCTTCAAGTCACATTCTAAACAATATGAGAACCACCCAATTGTTTGCACATTTTCACGTCGTGTAAGAGAGCACGCATCTCAGCCTCCGTGTTTGTTCCAACCCCGAACTGTTCTGAGAAAGCACCAATAAGCACTCCGTGATGATCGTCCACCACTCCACCACCACCACATGTGCCTGGATTACCCCTACAAGTGCCATCGACGTTTAGTTTCCACCACCCTGTAGGTGGCTTTTGCCAAGCTACGGGCTGAACATGCTGACCACAGCAAAGCCGAATTGAGATGTCCAGTTCATGTAAGCATAGCTCATCGATTGGGTCAAGAATGTATGTGGATTTCATTCACAATAGCTCCCAGCCAAGTATAGATAGATCTCCAAACGCCCACCATATTGTCGTGAGTCCCTTCCATCCTTGCTCTACATCGTCTTTTCCATAGGCACCAAGTCAAAATGCTTGGAAGCAAACCAATAATTATTCCTTTCTGAGTATACTTCTTTGCACATGAAAACCATACTACCACTCGACTCCACCACGTTCCCGTTTGCATACACGGAACACCCATAGCTAAAGCAGCCATCCTCCACACCTGTTGTGCGAACTCATCCAAAGTTTCCACTTGTGACACCCCACAACAATCACATTTCGAGACTAGATGAACCCCACTGCTATGAACTCGCTCATCCACTGAAAGGCACTTAAACCTCGCCCTCCACATGCATACCGAGAACTTCCCAGGCAAATTATAAAGGAATTTGTAGGATCATATATATTAGTAATCTATACTCTCATATATATATGATAGTAAAGTATTTTAATATATTACTATTATACTATAATAGTGTATATATATATATGATAGTATATTTATATATATATGATAGTAAATTAAAGTATGATAATTTTCATTTAAAACAAATTATATTATCATATATATATATATATTATAGTATAGTAAAGTATAAATGAATAAATATATATTATCATTTAATTATTATGTAGTATCATATATATTAGTAATATATACTATAATATATTTTAATTATATTTACTATATATATTTTTTAATTAACAGATACTAATTATAATATACTATAATATACATATTTACTAAATTTGAAAAAAAATACCGTTCGAATTGTAAATAATATTAATCGAATGGTCTTTGAAAACCATTCGAACGTTTTAATCTATCATTCGAACAGTTTTGTACATATAAGTTATTGGGGGCGGAGGCTTTTCAATGCCGCCATCCCCAATCATTTGAAAACTGAGAAATAATGTTTGAATGCCCATCTTGCGCCGCCGTAATCACCACCCATGTCGAATCCTCTTCCTACCAAGTATCGGTATGCTCATTGAGAAGTTATTTTATCATTTATTTTTATCGTTTTATTTTTTTCTCTAGAAAAGTTATATTTTTTCATCAATAAGCACCATAGGACACAACAAATCCACCATAGGATGTTTAGGAATGAAGAATAGTATGTGGTTTGTTGAAGAAACCCATGGAATCAATGGATTCCTTGGGTTTTCATGCCGTTGAGTTGACTCAGCGATGGATGAGCTTGATTAAGTTTCCATTCGAACACTTTAGCATTCAAATGTATTAACCAAAACCCTAAAAACCGTTTGAACACTATTTATATGTTCGAACAGTGTGAACGAAACACGATGATGTCCGTTGGACCACTATTTTGTCCGTTCGAACTGTCTGAACCAATTAATTTATATTAATTAATTGGTTCACACTGTTCTATCAATTGTTGGGGTTTGAACCGTTCGAACACTATTCATATTAATTATTGTTCTATCAATTAATATATTAAATTGCTATTAGTGTATAATTTTGTGAATATTTAAAAATATTACATTTTATTACTAATGTTGAATATATATTTTAGTTTTCAAATTTCAAGTTGATAATAATGTCTTATAGGGGCCGTAAGTGAGGCTGATCAGGCAAACCTTCCATCCAAACAGTTGAGAGATGATTGTTTTACTAGAGCGGCATGTGAAACTGTCTGATTTCGTGACTCTTATCTGGGAGGGTCATTCCCTGCAATCAGTAGTCAACAATCGTGGTTGGGCACCAATCCAAGATTAGAGAGAAGAAGCATGGGAGCTTGTATCTTATATTAACATCATTGCTGAGTTCTATAAAGAGCTCGGTGGTGCCAACCTAGATGACGGAGGGGCATACAGGATCTCTGTATGAGGAGCTCCAGTTATATTTTCAGTGGATGGACTCGCTGAATATGTTGATATTCCTAGACTGCGCGATGCTTATCTGAACATGCTACCTAGAGAGTCTGATGCTTCGGGTGATGTGGAGACGACTCAAGATGAGGGAGTAGTTTATACAAATGAGCTTGATACCCTCACTGATCATAGGTGAGGGACTTGATTGTTGGTCCAAATGCTCCTATGTATGATGGGACGAAGAGTATTAGGCATTCCGATTTATCTTCTTTATTCAAGATCATGAATCTGATAATTGCCAACAATATTGACCCTCAGCAGCACAAGATCGAGGTTGGCATGGATCGAGCAAAATATATGATATGGGTTGCTCGTGGCATTAGCATCGACCTCGTGGAATATATATTTGAGAGGATTCGATCAGAGGCCCAGTACATTACGACAGATATACTGCCATTCGGGATCCTGATGACCTGATTTCAACTATATTCCGGGGTCATGCCAGATGTTGCCGAGAGTGCACGTGAGCTACTGAGACCGATCAATAGCACCACCCTGTCACGAACCATGGGACACTCGAGACGTCATCTTTGTGGACTTGTTCCTGACCGAGTTGATATTCAGAGAGATGCGCAGCCTGGAGATCTTGGAGTATCGACTGGTGAGGCATCCACATAGGCTGAGCCATGGTGCACATCTACTCGTGAGGACATGGCTGACATACTACGTGCAGAGATCGGCAGACACACATTAGTGGTGATCGATGCAGTGCTTTCGGAGGTCCATACTGCCATGTCCAAGTTGTGTACATAGCTTAATGCTAGCATCTCTTGGTTACATGCAGAGATTAATGCTAGCATATTTGAGTTACGTACAGAGATTCGTGCCATTACTGTGACTCAGGTCTTGCTCAGTACTCAACTGACACATGTAGAGACAAGCTTAGCTGCAGTCGAGGTTGTGTGTAGAGAGTTGAGATCATAGTAGTTTCTATCTTTTATTTATATATTTTTTTGTTTTTCGTATGGAAAATATCTGGTGTTTTGTGAGTTTGATTTAATTATGAATTAAATCTTTTTTTATTTTTTCTAGATTAATTATTGATTTATATTATATGGTGTATGGATGATAAGTAGAACAACTCAATTAGTTTAACAAGAATAAAAAAAAATAAAAAAAAAATTAATAAAAAAATTTAAAAAAATAAAATAAAATATGTAAAG
The DNA here is from genome assembly GCA_003123785.1 of Pterocarya stenoptera. Lineage (NCBI taxonomy): Eukaryota > Viridiplantae > Streptophyta > Magnoliopsida > Fagales > Juglandaceae > Pterocarya > Pterocarya stenoptera. The sequence continues at coordinate 35,393 of QEOT01009392.1, forward strand.
TAGCATTCCTCTAACCACTGTTCGAACACTTTATTTTATGTTCAAACATGGATTAACTTACCATTCGAATGGTATAGTAATATGTTCAAACAGTAAGTCAATGTCCAGCCAAAATTTATTGACCTTAACCTGCCAAATTATTGTTCAATCATAAATAATATATGTTCGAACATTGTTTAACAATAAAGCTTGAACGTTTTTATATGTTGTTTGAATGTTAAGTCAATGTCTCGCTAAATGTTTTCACTAATCGCGCCAAATTATCGTTCGGCCGTATATAATTTCCGTTTAAATGTTCATTTTAGTGTTCAAATGTTTTTTCTGGATGTTGAACGGTTATCTTATTTGGGACAAAATTTTTCATTCCAAAATAATTTGTTCGAATGTGTTCGAAAGGAAAACACCTTTTGTCATTTGTTTGGAATGAAATTTGAAACTCATCCCTACATCTCATTTTTTGGAATGATTTTCAATTCGTTCCAAAGAAAAATCATCCCAATAGCTATTTTTTGTTGTAGTGATACTAAATATTATGATTTTTGTGATTATATTGTATTTCTTGGAATCTATTGTGATTATTTTGTGAATTTTGTGAATATATTGTATTTTTTGTGAATATATTGTAAATATATTGTAATTTTTGTGAACATATTGTGAATATATTGTGAGTTTTGTGAATATATTGGGAATTTTGTGCATATATTGTGATTTTTTGTGAATAGATTGTGAGTTTTGTGAATATATTGTGACTATATTGTGAATTTTGTGAATAAATAGTGATTTTTTGTGAATATATTGTGATTGGTGATTATATTGTGTTTATGTGATAATTTATTTGTTGATAGGAAATGTAAAGAATGCATAATTAAATGGTAGGAATAAGATACTAAAATTTAAAAAAGATAACTTTATGTATAATATATACTAAATTAAACAAATACAAATATATAACTAATATGATATTAAACAATACACAAAACTAATTAATAATATATACTATGCTTAAAGCAAATAACTAATCTTTATGATTAAAACAATACAACTTAATAACTCATATGATATTAAACAATAGAAGAAGTAATTAATAATAACTACTAAGTTAAAAGAAATAATTAATTGATAAGATGGGAAGATTAAAAGAAATAACTAATTAATCAGATTAAGGCAAATAACTAATAATAAGGAACATGCAGTACAAGTTAAGGTAGGGTGTCATTTTTACAGAGTTACAAGTGAACGTTTTGGCTGACATGGCGAGGTGAAAATTTTCTCCAATAGGGTTTGGTCAATGTGTTACTAGGATGGCTGCCATCGGGGGTCAGCCTAGCCCCTTGACGTCGGCAAGAAGGCTTAGGTCTTTTGTGGATCTTGTCTCTCAGTCTCCTCAGGCCATTCCTGAGGTGACTGTCCCTTTTAGCAACTGAAAGTCTTGGAGGGAGAACTTTTGTTCAATTCTCCAAGGAAGAATTGGAGAAGTCTGCAGAACCTTTTGCCATTGTATTGAAGTTTTTGCGGCAAAGGCCATCGCTGAACATGATTAGGGTTTTATTCATGGAACGCTAGGGAGTAATCTCTCTGCCAGTGGTGTCAGCGATGAGGAGGCCTCGGAACGTGTTTTTATGGTTCTTGAATGAGGAGGATTTTCTTAAAGCGATGATGAGGGAGAGTTGTGATGTTGATGGTGTTGTATATCTCATATTCTAATGGTCTACTGATTTTATAGAGGAGTCTGAACCGTCCATGGTCCTTGTTTGGATTATGCTTCCTTGCCTTCCTACGAATTTCTATTATGAAGCTTTTCTGAAGAGCATGACGACACCTATCGAAGAGTATTTGAAAAGGGATAATGCTATGAGATGTGCGACATGGACTGATGGTGCGAGGGTTTGTGTTTTGATGAATATTTCTCTAGAGCAGATTCAGTCCTTTTGGATTGGTACACTGAAGAACCCTACGAATATTTTTCAAGAAGTTGTGTATGAAACTCTATCGGCTTTTTGTATGCGTTGTAAGGTGCAAGGGCATAATCATATTACCTGTAAGAATCAAGTGGAGAGGGATGAGAAGAAGAATGAGTTTGGAAAGAAGGAACATGCTTGGGTTCCAAAAAAGTCAGGGGTGCCGGAAAATAATGAGATTGTTCAAGTGGATCCTAATGGAGGATCCGCAGAAAAATTACCTGTTAATGAGAAGCCTTTGTCTGGTGGGGGAGAAGATATGGAATCCATTGTTGGAGATGAGGCTTTACAACCCAGTTCTGGCATGGAGTCTAGGTACATGCATGATATGTATGATGCTCGGGGGAGTTTGCAGTTGGCAACGTGTGAGGAGAGAACTTTTGTGCAAGGGGAATCAAGTGGGGTCCACGATAAAGGGGCCTTATATGTTGATGCTTTTGCGTGTGAGTCATTGGATCCAGGTGGCGTAGAGTTGGTTTTGGCAAAGGGACCTAATGTGGGGCCTATGTTGGCGGTTTTGGATGGTTCTGTGTAGGTCTCCATTGTAAAGGTGAAGGAGGAAGGACTTGCTAGTGAGGATATGCAAGTCGTAGTTTTTTCTGAGGAAGAGGAAAAAGTCATCTCAGTGTCTGATGGAGAAGGAGATCTTCCTCATTTAGGAAAGGAGAGGGATGACGTTTCGGATCCAGAACTTATGAAGAAGGATGTGTCTAAAGCTCGCATTTTACATAGTTCTTACAGGGCTTCTAGCAGGCCCTCTCAGCTGAATTTATGATTGATAAAATTATGTTTTGGAATGTTTGAGGATTCGATAAACATAAACCAAAAATTTTAATTGCTACGGAATATTTTAGAGGTGATAGTAAGCTTTTACAATAGCAAACATTTTACGCTTTAATAATTGTTGTTCTAATGGTGTTCAAGACGGAAAGTTGTGGATTTTCTGGGTAAAGGATGTGCAAGTTAGTGTACTTGGAAGTTCTAATCAACATATTACGAGGTTGATTAATTCATCTGTGGTGGTTTCTGTTGTTTATGCCAAATGTTTGTATTTGGAACGTCGGCAACTCTGGACGAGTGTTTTATCTTTCGACGATATTGACTTGTTGTTGGTGATACTTGGTGATTTTAACATTATTTGAGACGATAGTGAGAGGCGGGTAGGGAATCCGAGATTGACTTGTGCAATGGAGGATTTCTGCAATTTTATTGATGCTGGGGGTTTGATTGAGGTTCCTTTCAGTGGCAATAAGTTCTCTTGGTGCAATGGGCAGGGTGGTATGGCACGTAGTTGGGCTCATTTGGACAGTGTTTTTTGTAACTCTAAATGCTTGGACCTTTTTCCATCTGGATCACTCACTTATTTAGGCCGGAGGTCATCGGATCACGCTCCCATGATTCTTGGCCTATTTGAGATTTTCCTTAGGAATGGTCCGAGCTCTTTCAAATTCCAACAGATGTGGACCTCTCATGAGGATTTTTGGAGGCGTGTTTCAAATTCTTGGCAGGAGGAAATAAGTGGTTCGGGTCTTTGGAAGCTTGCCTATAAAATAAAAAGACTCAAAGTTGTTCTTCAAAGTTGGAAAAAGAGGTTTTGGGGTGGACATGTGAGCATATTAAAAGGTTGGAGGCAAGAGTAGAGAAGTAGAAGCAAGGCTTCAAGAAGGTTTTTCGAAGGAGGTCAAGAATGATGTCTTGGCATCTAAAATTGAGTTATCTTCTTGGTTAAAAAGGGAGGAGACCCGCATTGCTCAACAAGTCCAGCAAACTTCTTATTCTTATTCTTCTTCTTCTTTCTTTTCCTTTTTTTTTTCCTGCGTTGCAGGCTAGGAGGCATAATACAGTGCTTGATATGCACCTTAATGATGGTCAGGTTTTGTCTTCTCCGGAGGACATCCATGACGTGGCAGTTGGTTATTTTGAGAATTTCTTTCAAGCGAGACCACAAAGCAATCTTCCCAACCTTTCGAATTTAGTGCAGGTTGAGGTTTTAGAAGCTGAAAATTAGGATCTTTGCAGGTGTCCTTCTAAGCAGGAGATCAATGCCATTTTATTCTCTATTCCAGTGGATAGTAGCCCAGGTCCAGATGGATTTGGTTCAGGTTTTTTTAGACACTGTTGGGAGCTGGTCAAGAAGGATTTGATGGAGGCTGTTTGTGAGTTCTTTCGGGGTTCTCCCCTCCCCAGGTTTTATACCTCTTCGTTCATAGTATCAATCCCCAAAGTATTGAATCCTTCATCCTTTGATAAGTTTAGGCCAATCAGCCTTTATTCTATGATTTATAAAATTTTCTCTAAGCTTATGGTTGGTCGATTGACATCGGTTTTGAGTCGTGTTATCTCCTTGAAACTTGAAACAAGGTGCTTTTCTTCTTGGGAGAAGTATATTTGACAATATAAGCCTTACTCAAGAGTTGGTTCATGATATCAACAAGTCAGTTAGAAGTGAAAATATTATGATGAATATAGACATAACTAAGGCTTATGATACCATTGATTGGGAGTTTTTATTTACTAAGAGCATTTGGTTTTTTGGATGAGGTATGCAATGTGATTTATCAATGTGTTGCTACTCCATGGTATTCGGTTGTTATGAATGAGACAACTAAAGGTTTCTTTAAGGGAGGAAGGGGTCTTCGTCAATGGGATCCACTTTCTCCTTATTTATTCATTATGGTGGAAGCGATTTTCACTTCGCTTCTGAAGAGCAGGTTTGAGACATGAGAGATTGGTTTTTTTTCTCATCCAATAGGTGGCCCTTTAATTCCGCATCTTTTGTATGCGGATGAAATGGTGATTTTTGCAAATGGAGGGAAAAGTCCCGGTTAAGGCAATTAAGGATTCTCGTAGACTGTATGCAAGCTGGTCGGGACAGGTGGTTAATGAGACTAAGTCTTCGTTATTCTTCTTGACAAAGATCTCGGCTCATCGGCAACGTGAACTCTTACGCTTAACAGGTTTTATGGAAGTTAAATTTCCAGTTAAATATCTTGGGGTTCCTATTATAGCTGGTTGAATGAAAGTAATTTATTTGGAAGAATTGTTGCAGCGTATTTGATAGAAAATAGAATGATGGAAGATGAAATTTTTGTCTTTAGGAGCTAGGTTGATTCTTTTACAACATGTCCTATCTAGTATGCCTATCCATTTGTTGGCAGCAATTCAAGCTCCAAAATCAGTTTTATACTCCATGAACAGGTTGTTTAGCAATTCTTTCTGGGGCTCGGTGGACGGTAAGTCTAAGCGCAAGTGGGTGTCTTGGGACATGGTTTGTAAGCCAATTGATGAGGGTGGTGTTGGTTTGTGAAGTATGTTGTCATCCAAAAACCTTTGCACCTCAAATTTGCTTGGAAGTTGCTGACTGGTAGTAGTTTGTGGGTGAGTTTTTTTAAGGCGAAGTATGTGAGGGATCAACATAATTCTATTGCTAATCCTAGGAAAGGAACCCAGTTTTGGAAGGGGGTCATGGATTTGGTTCCTGTAGTGCTCGATCACTCCGAATGGCTTGTAAAAGAAGGGCATATCTCTTTCTAGAGGGATAAGTGGTTGGAGTCATGACCACTTTGTGATCAGTAGGATATTGTTGCAAGTCCAAAGTGGAGTATTAAGTAGTGTATGGTGCATGACAGTTGGGATGTTGACCTCTTAGTACAGCTTGTGGGTCGGGAGCTCACTGACAGCATTTTGTCTACAATAGGAGGCACTAAAGAGGGCTCGGATATATTGACTTGGCTAGCTAAATCGGATGGAAAGTTCAGAACTAATAGTGCTTGGAATTTGGTCAGTGTAGTAGCTCCAAAACGACAGTGGTTGAAGTGGATATTCCATGCTGCTTTGCCAAAGAAATTTTCGATTACTATGTGGAGAGCTCTTTCAAAGAGTCTGAGTGTGCATGATTGTATAAGGAGAATTCACATTCCTTTGGTATCAAAATGTGAGTGTTATGAGGAAGGGGCCTTTAAGTATTTAAACCATGTGCTTTGTAGGGGGAGAACAATAGCTACTATATGAAAGTTGTGTTCTAACATTTTGGGTATCCCTTATGTTGTTAACAAATCGTGGAGAGAGTCGGTGGAGGTGTGGTTCAGACGTACAAAGAATACTTCACATTTGGGTAATTTAATTGGTTTGATACCGGTTATCATTACATGGTATTTGTGGTGTTGGCATTGTTCGGCTCGTATGGAAGCTCGAAGAAAGTCTATTGCTTCTTTCTGAAGATCTGTTAAGCACTGGATAAGTTGGGTGGGTATTAAGTTGAAGGTTGCCTCTAGATTAGATCGGAGGGATATTGTTGTGCTTACTATGTTGTAGGTTCTGGTTAGGCCTCCTCGTCGGAAGAAATTCCTTGCAGCTACTTGGCAAAAATCGAGCTTGGGTTGGTTTGAATTGAATGTTGATGGCATTAGTATAAGGAACCCAGGAGAGTCGGGTGCATGTGGAGTAATGCGTAATGGGAAGGGAATTTTGCAATTTACTTTTGTTGCTAGTACTAGTATGGGATCTAACAATAAAGCTGAATTGATGGCTTTATTGATTGGCCTTCATAAGTGTAAGGAGCTGGGATTTAGTAATGTGGTGGTTGAGATGGACTCATTGTTGGTTATCACCTAGTTTAGGGTGGGTAGGTGCAGCTTATGGTATTTGGAGGACTTTTGGGAGGAAATACAGTGTCTGATTTTGGTCCTTAATATTCAGATTCAGCATGTATTTAGGGAAGCCAACGCTGTAGCCGATTGCCTTGCTCGTTTGGGTGGTAGCGGCTGCAATAAAACTTGGTTCTTACTTGAAGACCTTCCAGTTACTCTTAAAGGAATTTTATGAATGGATAGATCTAGTTTAACATACTTTAGACAGGTTTAAAGTTTTGGTTTCATCAGATCACTGAGGATGTTTTTTTTTTTTTTTTTTTTTTTTTTTTTTTTTTTTTTTTTTTTTTNTTTTTTTTTTTTTTTTTTTTTTTTTCTGATTTTGCAGAGGGGTGTTTAGTCGCAGGGTTTGTTTCTTCTTCTTTCTTCGACCAACACGATGCTGCTGCAGTGACATAACACATTCATCTGGACCAGCATCTCCCTTTGGACATGTTCTTGAACTTCAATGCGTATTATTTCCTCCTGGTCTCTTTGTCACTCAGGCAAACGTGTCTCTAAGTTGGAATGTTGCGATAAGAGAGCCTCCAACTCCCGTGTCTCGACTTCATCTGCTCAATTCCTTGGCATGCGGTGTGCAAGTCTTTGGTAAGATTTTTAACTTCTGAAGTCAAGGTCGTGGCGGATGAACCTACGTGCTTGAAAGAATGTTCCAAACCTCTTACCAAACCAGACTTGGTCTCGAGGACTTGCGTAAATATGTCCATGTCACTAGGAGAAGATTCATCAAAGACTAACTGCATCTTAATCATTTTTTCCTACGATTAAAAAGAAAACACACAATAAGTAACATATTAAAAGAAATACTAAGTAAACATAATATCTATTTACATGTTGGTATAATTTATTCACACAAAATGACATCACTTACATAATTATCTTTAGTGATAGGATCAATCCACTCACCGTGCACATCTATGTGAATAGCAGCATAGACATGACTGAGGAAGAAATTTTCAGGATCATCGCGTTTCTAACAAAGCCACATTATTAATTTTAAAAAATCATGTTAGTACTTAAATAAAGAATAAGATAAAAATGATTGAACTTTACCATTTTATTGGTAAGGAATTGGAATAACCTTGAATCGGCGCAATGGTGGATTGTCAAAGATGTTCTATTCTATGTATTGATAGAATTTAAGTATTGCAGGATAAATTAACAGTGTTAAATATAATATATGAAACCAATATAGATGTAAATAATTTATAGGGGATAAACCTGGAATACCTGATAATCTGGGCTTGCGAAAAGATCACAACATTTTTTCTAATCGTCTAACTTCATTTTCTGAAAAGGGGACTGAGCAGCCTCTTCCAGTGTCTCAAATTTCTTGAAGTGGTCATGACATCATCCCTTGTGACGCTGAAATAATGTAGCCATCAACTCATTCACAGGTCGCACTTTGTCGTTACGGCCAAAATTTAGGTTGAGTTCATCTTATGAACTGAATTGCATCCAAAATATGAAATTAAAACATATCTAAAATATATAAACTCACCAATACATGACTCCGAATGTGATCCTTAACCTCATTCGGAACATCTTGCTATGACCGAACATAAAATGACGTATAAGCTCGGACTTCTATCATCCACACCTCCAGTGAAGTTATTAGCGATATTGAACTCGATTTTCTCTTGCCTTCTATTTTTTTTTAAGAGCTAGACCACGTGTTAAGCCACAACCGCGACATGACAAGGCATCATCTAAGATATTTAAAATTATTAAAACCAGTCTTTGCAACTATTCAAATATAATTAATTTTCTTACTAGTAGGTATGGACTGACTGTTTGCCACTTGTGTATCAACTTGATCAGGAGTTGAGTCCTCAGTTGGGAAATCCTCAACCGGTTTGGGACTTGGTGGAGGAGGCACATTTCTTCGTCGTCGTTTGGGTGACATCCTTGAAAAGAATTAATATTTTCAATGAACTAGATTTGAAGAAATTATGAAAAATGTAAGCAACCATCACCTATGTAAATAAAAAATTTAATACTTTTATTCTTTATCTCTTGATGTATTTTCATGCTTGTTTCAGAATCTCCTTCAATATCATCTTCATAATCTCCTTCCTCATCTTCATCTTCTTCTTCGTCTTATTCATCGACTTCTTCTTCTTACTTTTCTTCTCCTTGTTTTGATTCTTTTGATTTGTCAAAATCTTCAACTGAATGATCATTTAATATGGATGAATCGAGATGTTCGGGTGGGACGTCATCTCTATATAAGGGGATTAGTTCAAGTACACCAAGGTTAACAAATAAGTTAATACCCTCTTCATCTTTCTGGTAGGTCTCTATAATCAAAGTGTCATCTTTATCTCCACTATAATCGTGATCCACTACCAATCCTGCATCATAAATATTCTGAGGAACAAACTTTTGTACGACTCGCCAAGTTATCTCTCTATTATCTTCATCTGCCCCTTTCATTGGATCAATCAAGTAATAGAATTGGGTCACTTGACAAGCCAATACGAACTGATCATCTTCGTACCATTTACATGCAGTATTGACACTCGTAAAGTGACTATCGCTCTGTATCAAAACCTGACCACCGCCTAGATCCCACCAATCACATTTAATAACATATGTCACATTCTCACCCAGGTATTTCAAACTGATAATGTCACGTATAACACCATAGTAGTCAATATCCTCTGTTCTATGACTTCCCCCAACCAACACTCCACAGTTCTGCTTCTTACGATTACGTTCACGGTCCATAGTATGGAACCTATAACCTCGAACCGTGCATGCAGTGTATCGAAGTGCTCTGTTTAATGGACCGCCTAGATCCCACTGGCCAATATACTGCATGCACAGTTCGAGGTTATTGGTTCCATACTATGGACCATGAACGTAATCGAAAGAAGCAAAAATGTGGAGTGTTGGTCAAGGGAAGTCATGGAATAGAGGATATTGACTACTATGGTATCATATGTGACATTATCGGATTGAAATACCTGGGCGAGAATGTGACATATGTTATTAAATGTGATTGGTGGGATCTAGGCGATGGTCGGGTTTTGATACATAGAGATAGTCACTTTACAAGTATCAATACTGCATGTAAATGGTACAAAGATGATCCGTTTGTATTGGCTTGTCAAGCAACCCAAGTGTATTACTTCATTGATCCAATGAAAGGGGTCGATGAAGATAATGGAGAGATAACTTGGTGAGTTGTATAGAAGTTTGTTCCTTGGTAGTGGATCACAATTATAGTGGAGATAAAGATGACATTCTGATTATAGAGGCCTACCCGGAAGATGGAGGGGTATTAATTTATTTGTTGACCTTGGTGAACTCGAACTAATCCCCTTATGTAGAGATGGCATCCCACTCGAACATCTCGATCCATCCGTATTAAATGATCATTCAGTTGAAGAGTTTGACGAATCAAAAGAATCAAAATAAGGAGAAGAAGAGTCAGAAGAATAAGTCGATGAAGAAGATGAAGATGAAGAAGTCGATGAAGAAGATGAAGATGAAGAAGAAGATGATGATGAGGAAGGAGGTTATGAAGAGGTTATTGAAGGAGATTCTGAAACAAGCATGAAAATACATCTGGAGATGAAGAATATAAGTAATAAATGTTTTATTTACATATGTGACGGTTGCTTACATTTTTCATAATTTCTTCTAATCTAGTTCGTTGAAAATATTAATGCTTTACAAGAATGCCAGCAAAAAGACAACGAAAAAATGTGCCTCCTCCGCCAAGTCCTGAACCGGTTGAGGACTCAACTCCTATTTAAGTTGATACACAAGAGACAAACATCTAATCCATACCTACTAGTAAGAAAATTCTTGTTGATAATTAATTATATTTGAATACTTGGGAAGACTGGTTTTAATAATTTTAAATATATTAGCTGATGCCTTTTCATGTTGCGGTTGTGGCCTAACACTTGGTCTGGCTCTAGAAAAAAATAGAAGGCACGAGAAAATCAAGGTCAATATCTCTAATAACTTCATTGGGGGTGTGGAAGATAGTGCGACATTGCTTTCCTCCTATGTCGGAACATTAGTCCAAGCTTATGCGTCATTTTATGCGCGGTCATGGTGAGATATTCCGAATGAGGTTAAGGATCACATTCGGAGTTGTGTATTGGTGAGTTTATATATTTTAGAGATGTTTTAATTTCATATTTTTGACGCAATTCAATTTTTAGGATGAATTCGACCTAAATTTTGGCTGTAGCGAGGAAGTGCGAACTGTGAATGAGTTGATGACTACATTATTTCGGCGTCACAAGGGACGATATCATGACCACTTCAAGAAATTTGAGACGTTAGAAGAGGCTGCTCAGCCCCCTTTTTAGAAAATGAAGTTAAACGATTGGAGGAAGTGTTGTGATCTTTTCGCAAGCCCGGATTATCAGATATTCTAGATTTACCACCTATAAATTATTCACATCTATATTGGTTTCATATATTATATTTAACATTGTTAATTTATCCTGTAGCACTTAAATTCTATCAATGCATAGAATAGAACGTCTTTGACAATCCACCATCGCGCCGGTTCAAGGTCATTCCAATGCCTTGCCAATAAAATAGTAATTAATAACTTGTTAAAATTCAATCATTTTTATCTTATTATTTATTTAAGTACTAACATGATTTTTTAAAATTAATAATGTGGCTTTTTTAGAAACGTGATGATCCTAAAAATTTCTTCTTCATTCATGTTTATGCTGCTACTCACATCAATGAGCACATAGAGTAGATTAATCCTGTTGCTAAAGATAATTATGTAAGTGAGGTCATTTTGTGTGAATAAATTATGCCAACATGTAAATAAATATTATGTTTACTTACTATTTCGTTTAATATGTTACTTATTGTGTGTTTTCTTCCTATTCGTGGGAAAAAAATGATTGAGATGCAGTTTGGTTTGGTAAGAGGTTTGGGATATTCTTTCAAGCATGTTGGTTCATCCTCCATGATCTCGACTTCAGAAGTTAATAATCTTACCAAAGATTTGGACGTCGCACGCCAAGAGATTGAGTAGATGAAGTCGAGACACGCGTTTGCCTGAGCAACAAAGAGACCAGGAGGAAATAATAAGCATTGAAGTTCAAGAATAAGTCCAGAGGGAGATGCTGGTCTAGATGGAATGTGTTATGTCGCTGCAGCAGGATTGCGTTGGTTAAGGAAAGAAGAAGAAATAACGACTAAACACCTGTCTGCCAAATTAGAAAAAAAAAAAAAAAAACATCCTCACCCATCTAATGAAACCAAAACCTTAAACCTGTCTTAAGTATGGCAAACCAGATTTGTTCATTTGTGAAATTCCTTTAAGCTTCACTTGAAGGTCCACACCCATCACCTACTCCCAACAAGCCCACATTGGCTGCTTGCCAATGAGAGTAGTGGGTGTTGAAGATTGCGGACGATTTTCCGCAATCCTTCAGTGCGTTCACACTGACCCCTCACTCTAGCCTCTGCCTATAAATTGAGGCTCCCAGTGAGAGCGTCAAAATGTACCAAGAGGAAGAGAGAAGTGAGAGAGCCAGGAGAGCTCTAAAGAGAAAGTAGAGAGTTGAGTTGAATGGATTGTGATCCTCCTCTTCTATAATATTTTTCTGGGTTCCACTATTTATTAGTGAAGCTATTTTCTGTGGATGTAGGTAGGTGTCGAATCTTGTTAAATTCTTGTTGTCACTGTGTGCGTGGGTGTGTTTATTTAATTCCACTGTGTGATTTTCCCAACACATGCATCAACCCCCACACGGCAAGCCCTAGTTTTTGCTCCTCAAAATAGAACTCTTGCTCCCCCATCATGACCCACAGAAATTGCAAGCCTCCACATCTCTACCAGTGCCAGCCTCTATTTTAGCCCCACAAAAATATAGCATTTAAACCAGCTACTACACCTCCGTTGCCAACCGTGAAAGCTGCCACCCACTACCCCATTGGTCGTTGCTACACCATGAGCCTCCATTGCTCGAGCACTTGGTACGTAGCCCTCAACTCTCTTGGTTAATATCTCCCTTCCTCTCATGTTATTCTCTCTTTCTCCCATAAGCTAGTTAGTATATGTTAAGTTGAGTAGATACAGAGGACTTCATGTGATTGAATATAGGATTCTATATGATCAAGAAATATTAGAATTACGGTTTAACGCCAATATTACGAATTTAATGTGTGTATATTTTGGGGGTCAACACATGTTTGCATAGATAATACTATAAGATCAATATATGGAATAATAGGATTTTAGGAATTAATCGTGAAATTATTTGGAGAAATTATATGACAATCAAAGTATTTGGGGAGTGACAATGCTTTAGGATTTCGAGGATTTTAGGCTTCAAGGAAATATAGATTATTTCAATATTTCAAATTTTTATAACAAAGTACTTGATAAATTATAAGTATGCAGGTTACGTGTATTTTATAGGTAATCATTTGCGCTCCGTAAACATTGGATTGGTGCTACGAGATAAGTAGCATGATTATATCCTTACACGTATGTACGGTAAACGACATTTTTTTTATATAAAAGTATTTGCATTTACGCCCCCCATTGGAAGCCCCTTTTTATATACCTAAGTCATGATAAAATTATGAAAATTCATATTTTTAGGTGAAGAATTATGCATGAAAAGATTTATGAAAAGTCATGATTTTATGTGAAGAAACATGTATCACGACTTGTTATGAAATATGAGATTTCATTTGAAATATATGATATAATAAGGCACGATTTCACTTGAAATCTATGATATGATGTGACAAGATATGACAAGTACGATTATGACGAAGTATAAATGATAAGATACATAAAGGCCTCTGTTCTAATATGAAGACAATACCATAAATTATGGTATATTGCATTGCCAGGTTGTATATGCTGGTAGTACACCTAGTGTGTCTTCCTTATGAAAACGTCCATCACAACGTGCCTTAGATTTTTTTTTATTATTTTATATATTTTCTAGTTTGCAAAGCGTTTCAAAATATTTACCAACAATCTGGATATTTACCAACAATCTATCGGTTGGGGCAGCAAAGGGTGTTAAATATACGATTATATGAGGAAGACACAAGAATGAAGTGTGATCCAATGCTAACCATACACTTGGGGTTGTCGATTAGGTCAAAAATTGAGAATAAAAGTGAACCATAAATGAAGAAAAACTTAAAATGGAACTAATTAATTGAGGAATATCATAATATTTCGCCTAGCATAGGTTTCTCTTTATCCAATCTTCATTTCAAGGACCACAATTTTTTTTTTTTTTTTTGAGAAATCAAGCATTGATGTTAGATAGATTGAATAAGATATAGAGTTCACGTATAGCACATAGGAAGTACCAAGAAAATCATATAGTAATGATACCAGCAGCATCAACTGCTAAGCAACTAGAAAGGAAAGCAAGAGATTGTTGCCACCATTGACGGGTATCATCAACATTACAAGCATGACGTGCCAATAAATGAGCAGCTTCAATACCTTGTCGACCCACATGAAGAATTTATGTATTATGAAAATAAGGCAATAAAGATTGAGGCTGTGTTTAGATGTTGAACTGAGTTCAGTTGAGTTAAGCTTTTTATGAATATTAGTGAGTTGAGATGGTTGAGTAGGTTTTGTGGAGTCCACTTAAAATGAGTTTATGTGTGTTTGGATGTTAAGATGAGTTTATATATATTTATTAAAAGTTGTAAAATAATTGGGACCCACCACTATTGACCTCAAATTTTTGTCCACAGCAGTGACGCAATCTGCACAACAGAGAGAGAGTTGATAGAAAAAAAAATCAGCTTTTGTCAGAGAAAGAGAGAATTGATGTTTGAACAGTCTAGCTTCATTAAAGAAATATCAGCTTTTTGACTTTTTGGCCTTTCAATCTACAGTAAATGAATTCACCGAATGCATGATGAGGATGCAGTCAAGATGGTTGTTTGGATGGTTAGATGAGTTTAAAAGTGAAGGACACTCAACTCAGTTTGGGATCCAAACAACCCTGAGTCTCAAAAATCAAATGGTTGTAGCTGAAAAACTGTTCCTAATGAAATCGAATGGCTTCAACAACAATTAAAGAATCTCCTTCTAAAATCATATCTGAAATACCCAGATGAACAACCATTGGCAAGCCCCTAAATGCTGCAAGCGACTCAATTTCATCCATTGCATAAAGCCCATCTTCCCTTTGAGAAATAGCCACAATCAATTCACCCCCTATCATTTCGTAAAATAGCTCCAACACCTGATTTGTGTTTAGAACGGAAAATGGCCCCGTCAAAATTAAGCTTCTATTTGCCACAAGGTGGGGATTTCCAACAAGGTGTAGAAACTTGCATATGAATTTTTTACGAGTACTATGTACGAGCTGGAAATTTTCCACAATCAAAACTTCTATCAACAATATCAGCTGCAACTAGATCTATAGTTTGAAAAAGTACTAACAAAGTCCTAAACTTGCATAACTCCCAAGCAATAGTTAAAAATATTCTTGAGAAGGGTAAATGATCATTACAAGATATTACCCGCTATACCAAATCAAAAAATAAGAGCACGATGCAATATTATCAAACCTGTCTAAGTCATAATATTGCACTGAAATAGCTAGGTACCTAGCTATTTCCCGGGAGCGACACTCGTGGGAAAAAGCCTATTCTAAGTGGGAAAAAAAATTTTCCCACCAATTTGTTCCGTGGAAGGTTCGTGGAATATAATTGGTGAAGAAAAGGTCATTTTCCACTGATACCACACGTTCATGGGAAAAGAATTCCTTTTCCCATGACCCCCATGGCGGTTAAAGCATTTTCTTTCTCATGGCAAATGAGATCTCATAAATTATGATTTGGTGGAAAATACTACGATTCTCCATGGGAAGAGTTGTGGCAAAAAGTAATTACCCATGATATATGTTTGTTGCAACATTTTCCTAATTAGATTTTCCCACCCATAATATTGATGGAAATACATTTTTTGCCACGATAAAATTTGGTGGAAATTAGTATTACTCACCAAACTTGTTAGTCGAGAAAAGGTTACTTACCACTACTAACTTTGGTCGGAAATGGGTAGTTCCCATGAACACTAGCTATGGGTATAACTAATTCCTCATGAAATTTCTTCGTCCCAAAAGGTCCAATCAACAAATTCTACTTTTTGCTGGGAGCAACACTCGTGGGAAAAATTCCTATTTTTTGGTGGCTAAAATTTTTTCCCCACCAATGTCGGGTGGGAAAAACTTAGTTACTGGGGCTCGGTTTGGTCTGAAATGTGTAGTTCCCTTGAACACCATCCATGGGTAGAACTAATTCCTTATGAAATTTCTTCGTCACAAAAGGTCCAACCAACAAATTGAACTTTTTGCTGAGAGTGATAATCGTGGGAAAAGCTCTTATATTTGGTGGGGAAACCGTGGATAGATACCAGTCATTGGTAGTACTAATTGGCATGAAGTTTATTCATCGCAAAAAGTTCAATCAAACTGAATTTTCATGCACATTACTCAAGGGAAAAGAGTTATTTTCATGGCAAAGTTTGGTGGAAATAACTATTTCCCACCAAACAACTCTATTTGTGACCACATCAACTCTTCTTAAAAAGAGAAATTAATACTAAAATCTGTTTGTACGAAAAAAACCTGTTGCATACTCAAACATCATTGTATTGCACCTCATGGCATCTCAACACACCATCAACAAATAAAACCAACACCATATCTACAAATTTCATGAGAGTCTAATGATAACCAACATTATATATATATAACATAATGTATACATTAATCTACAATTCTGTCCCCTGGGTATTAAGGCCATGACAATACATCAATACATGCAAATAGATTAAAATGTACAGTAGGGAATTACTGAACATGTTTGATAACTTTGGGACATATACACACATTACTCCACACAACAACATGTCGTTTAAGTTGTGTTCTCCAATTGGTGTCATTCTACAACCCATCTTAATCCACAAAGCATGGTGTCTCATCTTGTTACCTGAAAAAATCATGTACTTAACTGTGTCAGCCAATAGAAAACATTTATTGCCTAGCTACTAGGAGATTCATAGCAAATAAAATCAAGCTGATGACTAGTATGTAATCTGGGAGATTACATTACTACTTGGCTAAAATTGACACCATATCCAACCACTTTAATTTCATACACCTATTCCCAAGTGTTCATATTGTGGTCCCACCAGTTTATTAATTCAGCCTCAACTCAACATCATTAACAGTTTTAACTTCTTCACACACACACACACACACACACACATACATTTATATAATATTAACTTTAGTTAACTGGCCAAGAAATAGATCACTTTGTTAGCTTACTCATTCTGAAATAAATATCTCATATTTTAGAAAAATTGAACCAAAGTTTAAAATTCTCCTTTCTACAAGTAAACGTGTAGGGTGATGCTTGGAAAATGGCAAATGTGAAATTTAAGAATCTGCACATTATCATGCATAACGTCACCATACAATAGCTTGAAACAAGAGATTCCTCTTTACACAGCAATCATGTACTTTATTATATATGCAGTCAACATTTCATTTGGGTCTATTTCTCAAAGATCTACATGAACTGAACCATTCATAACCTGTCCATGGGTGGAGGTGCTAAACAATACTTTGAAATGTCCTTAAAGGCTGATCACACACAACATATTGTGTCATAATCTATAAAGTGCACATCCTACACCACTTACCACTGGTTGTAGTCATTTTTAGCCTACTCAGCCCCACTGGAAATCCCCCTAAGATTTCTCAAGATGATAAACCATACTGATGGGATACGAGGAATACAGAGAAAAGCAAGCAAATTAGCACATGAAGGATAAAGTGGACGTCGTGCGTCAGCTACCAACTCCTCGAAATTAAGGTTTGTTGGAGTGTTAGAGGTGGATGGTTGATCATTTGTGTTTGCACTTCTTTCATTTCTAGCTGAATTATCCATAAACGACCCATGACGAATGTCATCTAACATCTCGTCCAAATCATCAATGTAGTCATTGTAAGTTGATGCATTATCACCTTCATCGTCAAAAAATGTACCATCTAGGAACGGATCATCCTCTCCATGGAATATCCATTCCGTATAAGTTGGATCAATCCCTATAATGAACAAATGATCTTCGACCGTCCGAAAAGAGTGAAAAGCTCTATTTCGGCATCTCCTACATGGACACCTAATGTGATCAGATCCAGGTGTGTGGGCTTGAGCCATAGCTAGGAATTGTCTAACACCTTCACTATATTCATTGGAATGCAATCTATCTGCAATAACCATCCAAGCCTTATCCATCGTATGCAGCTGACCAACTATGGGAAAAGAGATTGTTAGGGGATAGTCAATGAATTGAATGTAATAGATCATTTGTTGGAGTGGAGGTATGTAATAGATCATTCTAATGTATAAATTTAAGAACGTTTGACTTTATTCAATACATATCAGTAGCAAGACAATGTTGTATGATGGTCTCAACACCCTACACAAAAGCACCATATATATGGAGATTCAAATTGAAGGTCCTATTGCCCACGACATGGAGATTCATAGCTCTAAGTGCTGCACCTATTTACATAATGAGGTGTGTTTGTTGAGAACCTAAGCTTTGTAATTTAGTATAGATGTAGAAACCATAGCATCAGCAACAGTTATGACCAACAGCTCACTAGACATAGCATAGATAACACTAACATCGATGTTAGTGTTATGTAATGTTTCAGGTCAAATCAAGGATGAGGCCAGAGAATTAGGCATCAATTATTGAATTAAGGAGCCCATCAATGAATTAAGGAGCTGCAGTTTTTTTATGGATTCTGTTACATGTCAATACACCATGTCGGTTAAAGTAGAATTTAAGTTTGAACAGCACATGAGATAAATTAACTGCAGCAAAATACTTGAGTTATTAAATTAACTTATGTGAAAATATTATATAATGCTTTTGAAATTATAAGCATCGCGATATTGGTAAATATCTTACCCCATCATGAATGTTTAACTTGGAGGAGTTCTAATACGTATGAGATGGAACTTCTATTTCTGATCAATCAACAATATGCAGGCTAAGTCGATCTCATGAACAAATATAAGAAAATACAAATTAATTGTGTCCAATAACCAAGGAATTGTCCATGCAGTACATATAAGGTACATAGAGCTACTTCATTCAGCGAGAAGGGATTTTGTATTTTTCTTACGATAAGAGGAAAATTACACCAGGATCAAATAAAGTAAGCATATATGCCTGATACGAGTGGTCCCTACTACAATTAAAGCGCATATAAAATCTGTGGTGATTGAAGGCGAAGGGTACTTTGAAATGGCATGCCCGCAGGTATATCTTGGTGGAATTATTCCAAGACCAAAGTTTGTAATACTTACTGGTGGTGTTTTCAATTGAAATGCATTGTCTCTAATTCTAATCCGTTTTATTCTGTATGTTCTTAGGGAGAAAGAACCTTGTTTCTCAGTTAGAGAGGGAGGCTATCCTCTTCCCTTGTTAACTTCCCTGCCATTTCAGGTGGAAAAGGAATATAATTGAGGAATGTTCAAAACTAGTTCTTCTTCCTGGGGCGAATTGAAATACAAGAGAAAGTCGGTCTAGCGTTTCAATGAACTGCATGGCTCAATTGGGAAGAGGCTTTATAGATGGGTTTTAACTATTTAACTTAGACTATTTTCAGTTCATATTGTTGCACAAATGCATGATAATAGCATGCGAGGAAGACACTTTTGTCTCATATTGTAGAAATGTGTGTGTTAATGATGTATCTTGAGTGCCCGAGTACTAGTGGGAAATAAATTTTCCCACTGAAAAATAGGACTGATAATCAGATTTTTTCTCTATCTGATTATGAGTTTGTGTCCAAAGTGTCTTCCTATGGCCTTACATGGTATTACACTTATGCCTGATTTGGACAATTACACAGCAATCATGCGACATCATCAATTAGTTTACGCCTGGTTTTAACCAATCACGAAATATCCCATAACTCTATCAAGACCAACTCGACCCATACTATTATAGTTTTAAGTTTGAGTAGATGTTGACAAATATGCAAATATTTCTTGTTATTTTCCTTATAGAATCAGACATTACTTCGGATATATCAATGGCTATATCTACATAGATGCAATCAACATCTATAGTATATATAAGAACATGGTATAAATGTTAACTTCTCTTGAAATGCTTTAGAGCTTCTCATGGGGCAGCAAAGGAAAATAGAATATGAAAATCAAGAAAATGAATCATTGTACAGAACATCAGGAAACGATAATGAAACCAAAAGAGACAACAGATTCACAGTCCATAGTTACCGGGAAAAATGTAACATTGAAATATTTTATATATATATGCAGATTCAGAAGATACAAAAGATGCAGAAGTAGAGAGTATACCTTAGTAAGATTTGGATGATCTAGATTAAATCCACACAGCAACTTGAAGGCGTAAAAGCTGCCCTTAATGACGCAATACGTTAGAACTTCTGTCCTATGACCCTCCTCACCCCAATCGAGCAATTTAACTAAATATCAAGAAAGAGTACGGACCACATGGGAACCTGTTAACAGCTTATGGGTACTACCGTTAATGATATAAGAAAAATGTAACCCACTTAGCATAACAAATTCAAAAGAGGCTAACATAATCTTACAAAGAAATTCAATAGCTTTACTAAATTGTGAAGACAATGAGAGGAGAAAACTAATCGTAATATTTACATACTAAATTCAGCCTAGCTACTGCATGCAAGAAAAGTTTACTATCATACAGATATGCCCTGTCCCTACAGGAGTGTGAGATGCCACACTCCTTGCCCATTACATGGGTCCCACGTGACCAAATGAAAGGATTCATCAGCTTCATTTCCCTTTGAGTTTTTATTTGGTTGGGAGGAGCATACTATTTCCCAGGGAAAAAGTGACATTCATATCAATCCTCAAATCTTTCACAAAATTTAGAATACATATAGCTTATTAAAAATTTAGCTTCCCAAGGAAAGATGTTATGGTAATCTTTCTTCTTGTCACTGTACTGAGTACTGGCCAAGTTTAAGTTCTTTCCAAAAGAATGTTAATGACAGAATTCCCTGGCCAGCCGAAAGACAGAGAAGTAAAAAAAGTAACGGTGTCGTGGGAATATGCATATTACTGGGAAACTAGTTTATTTGCGCGTAATTTAATGCCTCAGTTGGAGTATTAGTAACTTCTATTTATAACTGAATCTAGTACTTCTTAAATTAACACTTATAATTCTAAAATTATATCTAGAACATATACCATGTTTTAGAAAATTTTCAAGACAAAGAGCAACATTCTTTTGAATCATCAGAACGTAATGCAGATTTTAATATTAGTCTTCTAACATTATACCTTCTTTATTGCATTAACTTTCACAATTATTAAGTACAACCACATGTCCTTTATGTTATCAAGTGGACCCACTTTGACATATTGCTATTTAAGTTTTTGTTTTTCTGCCTAGAGAAATTTTTTGGAGCAGGCAACAAAAGACCACACTGACATATGGTACAGCATGTATATATGCACAAATTACTTGCTCGCAACTAGTAGTAGATAGCTAGGCTAGGTAGAAGCAGGTTAACTGAATGGATGGTCAAATATTCAAAAACAGGAATCATTTAGCGTATTTATAAAGATAACCTAGCTAGCTATAACACCCAACATCATTAGATCGATGGGAGTGTTTCTTTGCCTTTGACCAGAGGATGACATTTGGTGGAATTAAGATATATATATATATATACAAAGACCTAGGAATTAATCGAATGCAATCTGGCCAATATATATATATTGGCCAGTACATATATATTTGTTTGTAAAATTCTCTTTTAGGCCAGCTTTTGGATATAAGATATAAAGGTTCTTAGATAAGACAAATTAACACTTGCAAAATGCAAGTGTCTTATATAAGACACTTGAATCATGCATGGTTGCAACTTAAATGTAAAGGTTCAGTCCCATTGAAGCAGTTGGCTTGTTTGTCAGGTAAGTTGGTATGAGAACAATTGCAATGGTCTTACTGATTGCAATAATATAAACCGGCAAGCGAATATAAAATGACAAAAGAATGCCAAAGTCCCTGAGTTTTCCACTGTATGCTACAAAGACAAGAAGCTGCCCAGCAGCGATATGTGCATTAGGAAAGCAATCACGTACCCTTATTAGTAGATCCTTCTAAAGCTCATTCTGCAATGAACCCCTCTCACATATCTGTCTAGCATTGACATATTCACAAACGGCCAGCACTTGTAGTTGCCCTGACATTTACTGACATTGAACCTATCATGATTAATTCGAAAGTGAGGAATACGAGTTTGAACCAAAGTTGGGGGATCTTCTTGATAATATTTATGAGAAAGGCACCCAAATCAGCTCATGCCTTTCTTTAATTTACATGTTTTCAGTTCATAGATTAAGGAAATTAAACATTTTACATCCGTATGGTGTCCAAAAGGCCCTTTACATAGGAGAGTGATCATGATCAAACTTACAGTCATAGTCTCCCCCATCCTATTCGTTGACCAGCCAAATTCTGCACAAATGATTTTGTCTCATTGGACAAGGTCTGCAGAAGATTGTGATATTGTTATCATAAAAGCACCAAATTAATCCGCAAAATAATAAATAAATCTGTTTAAGGAATCGCTAACGAATCAAATGTTTAAAATTAGCCTTAGTTGGAGGGGAAATGGAAAGAAAGGCAATGAAATTGTCCAGTGACATGCAAAAGCCAAATTAGAGCAGCCGATGCAGAAGCATGCGTGCATTAAGATACGATAAAGAAAACGTATTGAATAATATGTCAAAGCAGCTAGCAAAAGGAACAATTAGAGGAGAGATTTTGCTTTCCAATGTGAACCTTGAAAACCAGAACATGAGATTAAAGACTGGGGTTTCTTGAGTGAAAGGTGCGAGCTGAGAGAGAACCTGCGAGAGTGGTGACGGCATCTACCAGTCCGTGGACAACTCCGACTGAGAACCGCGCGAAGCCCTGTGCTCATACCCAGGAGGTGCTCTCAGGCAGTGACGCCACAACATGCGCTGTCTTCGGTGGAGCGCAGGGTCCAACCAGAGGCAATTCAAATCCACAGGTTGGCGACGTTGGAAGCTCGATCGAGTCTTCTGGGGTTGACCGTGGTGGATGCAAGCCGTGGGGGTTGTGCTGGTCTCGTGTACGCCGACCCTCTCCTCTCTGCGAAATTATCTCCCCCAATCCCTAATTGACCCAACATGGAAATGGTCGAACACGGGAGGATTTCATGAAATGGGGGAAAATAAGAGAGGCAGAGGGAAAATGAGGCAGAGGGTAAATAAGAGAGGCTGAGGAGAAAAGAAATTTCCCCGCTGAAATCGATTTCCCACTGTGCTGTTCGTCGAAATGGGTTTGCACTTGTTAATAATTATTACAAGCAACGAAATATCCCACCGTGCTGTTCGTCGAATGGGTTTGCACATGTTACAAAGTGTGTAAAATGAGGCATTTTTTTTTTTTTTTTGCGGCGAAATATGTTTGTGGCAAAAGACCCTTTTTTACAACCATTTTAAGTAATCCATCGGCATGTCACTGCAACAGAGTGATTCTTTTTCCACAAACACACTTTGTGACGAAAGCGAAGTATTTCCCACCATGCTTTGTCTTGGAAAAATTTTTTGTGGGAAAAAGCCTATTTTGTTGTAGTGGGTTGAATAGTGGGGCAAGCAATAAAGTATGGATGGCATCCTCGTCAGCCTCCTTACAAAAATTAGAAGTGCTACTAGTGATCTAAAACTGAAGAGGCTTATTTAAATATTTAATTTGGTTCAATGACACTAGCCCCATTTAAAATCAGAATTTTAACTTTAAAATAATTGAATAATTTTAAATAAATTGGTTCGATTTAAAATTTAAATTTAAAACATGAAGGTTTGAGATTTGACATTAAAATAGGTCGTGTTACCAATCTGAAAGGAATGGGGTCGGTTGGTCATATAAAAGTCTTAGACATAACCACCATGAGTAACGAACGCTGATGTCCTTAATTATTATATTAATTAACTTAACATCATAAATATCGTCAGACAAATGATGAAAAATGACATCTTATGATCATAATGAAATAAAAATAGATTGAGAGTATGGTACAATATATATAAAAAGTGACTGATTCCATTATGTAATAACGCAAGTTAAAAAAAAAACCAAGGGAAAAGGCTAGCAAACATGAGCAAATGCAGATCATACGTAAAATCAACATGAAAGTCCAGAAATAACAATCCAGTAGTTTAACTATTTCAACACTAGAAAAAAATGCGCAAAGCATCATTGTGTGCGATACAAACAAATTGTTTATACGTGAAAAGACCCGTTTGGGAAATTACGTGGGAAGGTGTGTTTTTTTTTTTTTCTGAAACAAAAGACTTCATTAAGATACTGGATTAAAGACCAGGTCAGGAACATTACACACTAGGTTAAGAACCAGTTCAGAAACATCTTCTTCTAAGTCTAAGGATGCTCTAGCAAGGTTATGAGCAAAACCATTACAATTTCTTTTAACAAACAACACACGCCAACTAATCAATGAAGATAATAACAATCTTGTATCATTGAGGATCATACCCACCCTATCCCATCTGTCCAGCTGCTGCTGTAGTCCTTTTACCACTTGACTTGAATCACCCTCTAAAATTACAGATCTGTATCCCAAGATAGTAGCCAATTCTGCAGCATGCATAGCTCCTTGAGCTTCAGCGAGTTCAAGGTCATATAGGCTTGCTTTTGATATTCTTTTGGTGGCCAACACCCTTCCCTCATGGTCACGGGCTACAAGGCCAAAACCAGCTATGCCTTTGTTCTTATTCAAGGCTGTATCCCAGTTGATCTTTACTGTACCTAATGGAGGAGGGTCCCAGCTAGCATTCACATGTGAATTCATAGATGTTTGAGTTCTTGAGCATTGTTGAGTAGCTTTGAATTCATCAATGAACTTCTCAGCTTGCTTTGCAATTATTGATGGGTGTGTAAAGAGTGCCTCAAAAATAAATTTGTTTCTCCTAGACTAGATTCCTTTGGCTGTAATAGCAAAGATATCCATCAGATTCTGGTTACCACATAGGCTCAATTCCTCAACAAGATCACTAAAACTCTCTGGTCTGAGAGAGCTTTTGTTAAAAACTCCCTGGCTCCAAACATCCCTAGCAGATTGACAATTCCACAAGATATAGATAGCAGTTTCTTCTTCACTCAAACAGATAGGACACAAAGGTGTATCACAGATTTTCTTCTTAAAAAGATTTAGTCTTGTAGGTAAATACCTAAGACATGCTCTCCACATAAAATTTTTTGCTGTGTTTGGGATATGATACCTCCAGTAGAAGGTCCAATCCTTTTCTTTTTGAGAAATTGAAGAAGACTGACCACTAACCAAAGAAAGCAGCTCCCTTTGGAGGTGGTAAGCACTCTTGACTGAAAAAGCTTCACTCTTTGTTGCTAACCAAATTAGTCTATCTCTGGCACCAGATGCACTAATGGGTAGTTTTAGGATATTTTTAGCTTCCTCCTTCCCAAAGACCTCTCTCACCAACCTTTTATCCCATTATTTTTCTGGTTGGATTAAAAGAGCAGCTACCTTTGCATCCACTAGGAGGACTTTTGTTGGAGACCGGACCCTATAACCCAAAGGAGTTGGAAGCCACCTGTCTGCCCATATAGAGGTGTTCTGTCCATCACCAATTCTCCACACTAAACTTTTTTCCAGTAGGTTTCTAGCAACACAGATGCTCCTCCATATGAAAGAGGGCCTTACTCCCACCTTAGCTTTAAGAAAATCTGTGGTAGGGAAATATTTTAGTTTAAGCACTTGTGAGGCCAGTGAATTGGACTGCTGCATTATCCTCCAGCCTTGTTTGGCCAATAAAGCCAGGTTAAAGCTCTCAAGATCTCGAAAACCCATACCTCCTTTCGCTTTTGCCTTCCCCATTTGCTTCCAAGAAACCCAATGGACTTTGTGTTCATCTTGTTGTTGACCCCACCAAAAGTGATTCATCACTCTATTGAGTTCTCTTAGAAGAGATTGAGCCAATTTAAAAACCCCCATGCAGTAGGTGGGAAGGGCTTGGACAACTGCCTTTAGTAAGATTTCTTTCTCTGCTTGTGAGAGTAGTTTTGTTGACCAGTGGCTTACTTTACTTCTAACTCGATCCAAGATCCCTTTGAAAGCCTCATACTTTGATCTACCAATGAAGGTAGGTAGACGAAGGTATTTCTCTTAACTAGATGTTGCTCTAAGCCCTGCCATGCCAAGAATAAGGTCCCTTGTATGCTGTTTTGTATTAGCATTGAAAAATATTGATGTCTTGCTCTTGTTAAGTTTATGACCTAAAGCCCTTTCATAGAGATCAAGTAGTTCAATTATCTTGGTCTATTCCATTGCATTCGCTCAACAAAATAGTAGACTATCGTATGCAAAAAACAAGTGGTTTATACTTAGCCTTCTTCTACCAAAATGGATTCCATGAATTTTTTGAGAAGCTGTAGCTTGATTTAAGAGGGAGCTCAACACTTCAGAGACTAGAATAAACAGGTAAGGGGATAATGGATCCCCCTACCTTAGACCCCTAGTTGGGTGGAACTATGGCTGTGGAGAACCATTAATAAGAATAAAGTACGACATTGTTGATATGCACCCCATCACCAAAGAAATCCATCTTGAATTGAAGCACATCTTCTTCATTGCCTCTATCAAAAAAACCCATTCCACTCTATTATAGGCCTTGCTCATATCCAATTTAAAAAATATATATCCCTGCTGCCCCTTTAACTCTCTATTCATTGAGTGCATTGCCTCAAACGCCACTATCACATTATCAAGGATTAATCTCCCAGGCACAAAGGCACTTTGGGTAGGAGAAATGAGTTGAGGCAAAATGAGCTTGAGTCTATTTCCTAGGACTTTAGAGATCACCTTATATATAACATTACATAAAGATATAGGTCGATACTCAGTAACAGAATGAGGGATTTTGACTTTGGGGATCAACACTATATAAGTGTTATTTATAGAGAATATGTCACCTGCTGCATTAATCAAGAGCTACTCGAGTCACTTCCCCTCTCACAATGTCCCAGTGTGTTTGGTAAAACACTGCTGAGAAGCCATCGGGTCCTAGAGAGCCCAAGGGGTTCATCGGGAACAAGGCTGGTTTTACCGCCTCTGCTATGTATTCCCTAGTGAGGATCCTGTTCATATGCTCATCCACCTTTCTTTCCATGTGGGCCAAGCACTCATCTAAGTTTTCATGATTAGAGGAATTAAAGAATTCCTGAAAGTGTAAACAAAACGTTATAGAGATTTCCTCCAAACATGAGGCTAAACTTCCATCCCTCCTCACCACTTACTTGATATCACTTACTTTTCTTCTTAGATTTGCCCTTCTATGAAAGAATTTTGTGTTTCTATCTCCATCTTTAAGCCAAGCTTGTTTGGCCCTTTGGTTCCATCTCACATTCTCCTCCTCCAAAGAAACATCAATTTCCTTTTGTAACTTCTTCACAGCCACTGTGTGGAACCCATCATTGGAATTCTGTAACTCTGAGAGCATTTTGAGCTTCTTTTGAGTCACCTGCTTTTGCTTTCCTAGAAATTTTTTGCTCCATTTGATTAGAGAGATCTTACATCTTTCTAATCTGTTTTGGACTCCCCTCAATAAAGGGCCAGGCCAGCTTTGTGTCTGGATCCAGCTAGTTTGAACAATATCACTACATTCCTTCCTTAGATCCCAACTAACTTCATATCTGAACACTTTTGATCTAATCCTTTCTTCACTCCATCTTCTCTCCCTTCCATTCCTCATATCCAGTAAAAGGGGGCAATGGTCAGAGTTCTGTACTGCTAGGTTAATGACACTGCATTCAGAAAACAATGAGAACCAAGCTAGATTTCCAAAAGCTCTATCTAATCTTTCTTTGGTAAATTGAAGGCCCTTTCTCCCGTTGTTCCAAGTGAACTTTGTTCCTTCATAACCATGGGTCACTCAAGCCATAATAATCCACTGCCTCTCTAAATTTTTCCATTTGACTATAGGTCTTTGAGCTGCTCCTTTTTTCTCATGTTGATGCAGGATTTCATAAATCCCCAAAGCAAATCCAGGCTCTATCATTTCCAGGCTTGAGCATACTCAAAAGCTGCCAACTGCCCTCTCTTTGTGATGTCAATGGATGGCCATAAAAGTCAGTCAACAGTAGGTCCTTCATGTCTTCTTCCCTTTGCAAAGATAAAGAGATGATTCTATGAGAAAGAATACAAAACAAAGTCATCTAAGCTATGCCACAAGAAAGCAAGGCCCCCACTTAGACCCCTACTTTCAATCACGTAACTTCTGTCAAAACCCACTAAATTCCTGATGTCCTCCACTCTCTTTCTTCTACACTTTGTTTCCATTACAAATACAACTTTGGGCCACTTCGTCTTCACTCATATGTGAAGTTCTCTAACTGTATGAGGGTTCCCAAGCCCTCTACAGTTCCGGCTTAGGCCTATCATTGCTGTTGGTGGAGCTGCATTATAGCCTCCACCAACTCATTTTCATAACTGCTGCTTTTCCCGCCTAGAGCCTACTTCTGTTTCTTACTAGACTTTACTGCTTCGTCTATTTGAAAGATGCCACCTATTTTCTTGCAAGCAATGGACACGACCTCAGGAACTAATGGATTAAGGGACTTTGCTTCCCTTGTTCTTCTTTTCCACGTGGACCCTCTTGTAATAGGACCTATTCCCTTCCCATCTTCTTTGAAGATTTGGTAGGCTCAGGAACCCCTTTTAACAAATTGGATTTAGCTACCTCTCTCGTATGACTATTTAAATTTGTTTTGGGAGTCTCAAGCTCCATAAAACTATCTTTTATTTTCTTTTCTAGTCCACTGTATACTGTAGAGACAGGAGGACTACTTTCCATAGATCCCATATGGGGATTCATAGACTTTACAACTATAACATCATTGCCACTTACCTCCCCCTTGGGTTGACTCCCCTCCTTCACTAGTATTTCCTTTGTCAGCTCCTTGGAAATTGGGACTTCCTTCTTTTCAGCCGTAAGTTCCTCCCTAGGGTCCTTCTTGTTTGAACTTTCTTCTGCTACAGCAACTCCTTTGACTTCAGCCTCCTACCTCCATTGTTGGTGGTTGTTCTCAGCAGCACCACCGTACTTCTTGCCATCAAAGATATTGGTGTACATTTGTTGAGCTCGTAGCCAAGGACCATAGTGTTCGAGCTTTACACCATGCTCTATATGCTCATTTCTCTGCCTGGTGCACCCCTTTCCTTGATGAAATAAGGTACCACACTGGAAACAAAAGGCTTGCAGCCTCTCATATTTAAAAGAAATCCAGTGTTCTTTCCCTTCATAACTCAGCAATCTTCCTCTCATCAGGGGCTTGTGGATGTTGACCGCCACCCTCACTTGAAGGCATTTTCCCCAAGCTAATCCATCAAACTCTATATCCACCATAATGACATGACCGATGGAAGCTCCAAATTGATGTCCCACCTCTTCATTCATGGTTGCCAGGGGCAGGTTATGGAGCTGCACCCAGAATGGTTCAAACTTGAAGTTCATAGAGTTGATAGCAACAGATTCATCCACCTCTTGGATAGTCACGAGATTCCTATCAAAGAACCATGGATGTCCACTGAGTACCTTTTCTATATCAGTTACTTGTTGGAACTCAATCAAGAAACGTTGTTCACCCACATCCTTGAATCTCACCCAGCCATCCAGCCTCCACACTTGAGACATAGTCTTCCGAAATGCTTCATTGTTCACACCTTTTTCTGACAGAACTCTACTCAAAATGCAATGGTTTCCTCGATCTTTCTTCTCTGCCTCATGGGGTACTTGAAAAAGGGATCTCTCCTCACTAGATAGATTAAGCCTTTCCCATCTCTTTGACAGTTCCTCCTCGTCTAGAGCCATGTCACCCTGTGCCACACCTCCCACCAAGTAGGAGACTCACACCCTTGCTAAAGAAGGGTACGCCACCTTACTCTTCCTCACGAGCGAGAGAGAGAGAAGGACCCGTGGGAAGGTGTGTTGGCGTGAACATGTTGTACATGGTATGCACTCGGAGTGAAAGATCATAATATGACCTCATGATAGATGTACATGTACGTACTTCTATATTACTTGGTTTAGGCATGTTGCGTAGTTTCATCTGAATTATATTGTATAGATTTTTTCCCTTACTTGGTTCTTCTGAAGCACCAGAGCATACTTAAATTTTTAGAATAGTTATATAGTCTATATAGCTCTATTCTGAGCACCGCCCTAAGCAGGATGTTGTTATTTTAAAGAGGTTGGATATTCCGATCTTAACTCTTAAAGTTAAGAAGGTTACTCTGGTGAAATGCATTCGGCCTCAGCAGGATTGGGTGAAATTTAATACGGATGTCAGTAGTTTGGGTAATCCAGGTCTAGCTAATGCCAGAGGTGTTATTCGGGATGCTAGTAGTAAGTTGCATATGGCTTACTCTGTGTTCTTAGGCCAAAACTCTAATAATTTTGCCGAAATGAGAAGTTTACTATAAGGAGTTAGAAGGTGTTGTTGGCTTAATTGGCTTTTATTGAGTTCATATTGAGACAGACTCTCAGCTTCTAGTTAACTGGGTTATTAGGGGTATTTGTAATATTTGGTATCTTGAAAATTTTTGAGATGAGATACAAGCTTGTCTTCTTTGAATGGACTATAAAATTACTTATATCTATCGCGAAGGTAATGCTGTGGCTGATTTTCTTGCTAAGTAGGGTGCTGGGGGTTTAAACATTGGGATAATGATACCTACATCGAGCTCTCAATTTTATCGACCACCCTTTCTCTAGAAGAAAAAAATCAGACCCTCTCTCTCAAGAAGCTCTCGCGTCTAGTCACAGCTGGGGGGAGGGGGAGCTTCAGCTCCCTCTTCCCTTTCCTCCCCTCCCTCTCTAACGTTGGCCCTGTGCCTCCGATGGCTTCATTTGGATCTTTATGGTTTTTTTTTTTTTTTTTTTTTTTTTTTTTTTTTTTTTTTTTTTTTTTTTGTTTTTT
>QEOT01009392.1:66277-125140 GCA_003123785.1 Pterocarya stenoptera
TTTTTTTTTTCTGGTTTCCTTCGGCCGAATAAGGGGGTAATCGATCCGAGCTTTTCCGGTCACTAGTTTCCTACACGCGCCCCACCAGGAGCTTTCCCTGCCATCAATCTGCTTAACCTCCTAATGCGGCCTCCTCCGGAGCGGCACGTAGCCCACACGCGCGGGTCGAACATTTCGAAGCTCGTCGGCACGTGGAACTCACGCGCCACCAAGGAACCCTCTGACGCTGTAACGCGCGGCAGTTCCCGAGCAGGCATCTCTAAAACTTCATAGCTCGACCATCGGTTTCCCTCCAACAGTTGTTTTTGTGCACTATTTTTCTGTTTTACAGTGTTTTCACAATGTATTTTCTTTATGTCTTGTTTTATTTTCTAGATATTTAAAAACCCAAAATGTTATCCCATTCGGACTGGGTCCGGAATGGAGTTTCTCCCCCTCCATGTAGACGGAGTTGGCGGGGTGTTCCCCCTCCATATCCCGATTAGTCGGGTAAGGAGTTTTGTTTAGTGGGTTACTGTTACCTCTGTCTTGGATAAATGTGTGCTATCTCTTAGACTTAGGTCTATAGAGATGTGCTGGATTAAACCATGCCAGTCATGGTTGTGTGCTGGGAAGCTGTAAATGTTTGTAATTGGCTTGTTTAAGTCAATCTTGTATGTCCTTTTTAATAAATGGAATGAGAGCTACTATTTAAAAAAAAAAAGATACCCTACATCTCCTTTACTATTGCTTTACTACCCAGCTAGTTTGTTTTCTTTTTGCTATTTGAATTTGGATTAAAAATCCTAGAACATAATCTTCTTGCATAATCTAGAAAAAAAAAAAAATCAATCAACCAACGTAATCATGTAATTTAATTAAAAATAAATTCAATTATTATAAAATTGAATTTATTTTTAATTAAATTAGATGATTACGTTGGTTGATTGAATTTATTTTCTTCTAGATTATGCAAGGTGGTCATGTTCTCTGAGCTAATTTTTATAATTGGATTTATTTTTAATTAAATTACATGATTAAGTTGGTTGATTGAATTTATTTTCTTCTAGATTATGCAAGAAGGTCATGTTCTGAGATTTTAATCCAGATTCACAGAGCAAAAGGTCACGTTGGTTTGGGCAGCTTGTTAACAAGGATAAATCAGTGTTATTTTTGTCAAGCGAGATAACTAGAGCAAGAGGTAGGGGCCTTCTCCGTCTTTCAGGATTTGTAGAAGGGAAGTTCCCTGCGAGTTACCTTGGAGCTCTTTTGAGTCCGGGACGTCTCACGGCTAGGATGTTGGATCCTTTGGTCTCAAAAATTCGTGATAAGGTTGCGAGCTGGAAGAAAAGGCTTCTATCTCAAGGAGGTCGCCTCATTCTCATCAGGCATGTGCTTTCATGCATGGCGACTCATACGCTTGCGGTTCTTGCAGTGTCGTCGGTTGTGAAAAGGAAGATAAATTCGTGTCTTTCATCTTTCTTCTGGGGAGAGAGTAATGGAAAGGACAAAAAGAAGGTGTGCTTGGTCTAAGGTGTGCAAACTAGTGAATGAAAGGGGTGTGGGGGTAAGGGACCTTGATGAATTGCAAAGATCTTTTCATATGAAATTTGCTTGGAGGATGATGACAATTGATAAGCTGTGGACGCGTTTCTTTAAGGCAAAGAATGTGAGAGTTGGTCATATGGCGCTAGTTAGTTTTGCTCAGAAGGATTCTCAATTTTGGAAGTCAGTCTTAAAGGTTTTCCCAGAGGTATATGCGAATGTATATGTAAAGATTGGAGACGGAAAAGCCTTTTTCTGGTTTGATAAGTGGTTGAAGAGTGGTCCCCTTGCTGAGATCCCTAGCGGGGTTGATCAGCTTGGTTTGAAGGTTCAGGACTGCTAGAATATGGAGGGATGGGATGTTAACATGTTGGAAGAGCTGGTTGGGGAATGGAAGGTGAATGAGATACTGCTGTCGAGTGCAAAGCAGAGAGTGGGGCATGATGTTTTCGTTTGGAAACCTACTATAAATGGAAACTTTTCCACCACTTCGGCCTGGGAGGTTGTAAGAGCAAGAGGAGTGAGGTGGCCATGGATGGAGTGGGTGTGGCACAAACTACTGCCTAAAAGAGTGTCTCTGTGTGTGTGGAAAGCTTTGTTTCAGTGCCTACCTTTTGATGAGAGGGTGCACCAGCTGGGAATTCTAGTAGTATCGGGATGTAATTGTTTCGTGCGGAAAATAGAGGAGACCATAGATCATGTGCTGAGCACGGGGTTAATTGCAAGTATGGTATGGCAGAGTGCAGCGACGGTGTTTGGGTTCATGAACGTGATTGAAGAGCCCTGGAGGGTGAAGCTTAGCAGGTGGTTCCGAGTGGCAAACAGATCTACACAGAAAGGAACGGTGATTGGAATATTGCTGATTGTTATTTCTTGGAAGCTCTGGCTTCGGTGTTGCAAAGCTAGAATGGAGGATAAGCATGAATCGGGAGAGGCGGTGTGGTTAGCTGTGAGATGTTGGCTTGCAAAATTTGCAGATGGTGTGACGGGTGCACTATCCTGTGCAGATCAGAAAATATTGGCAGATATCCAAGTAAACACCAGTAAGCTGAAGGCTAGAAGACCACGCATAGTGAGCTGGGAAAAACCTCCTGCAAGTTGGTTGAAGCTAAATGTTGATGGGTCTTGTAGAGGGAACCCGGGTTCTTGTGGTGGTGGAGGTATTATCCGAGATTCAGTTGGGAATATGATGGCAGCCTTTTCTAAAAAATTTGAAATGGGTACAAACAATGGTGCGGAATTGAGGGATATCATTAGTGGTGTCCAGCTTTGTAAATAGTTGGGATATCAGAATATTTGTATTGAAAGTGATTCAGAGTTGGTGGTGGGCTGGCTCATTTCTGGTGTGTGTAATGTTTGGTATTTATGGGTTTTTTGGGAATGATTAGTGGAGAAGGTGCACGGTATTTGTGTCTCTATAAAGCATCAATATAGAGAGGGAAATCAGGTGGCGGATTTTCTGGCTCGTCAAGGAGAGGGGGGCACCATGAAGAGATGCTTTGTGGGGGATGAATTGCCTAGTAGAATGAGGGGTCTTATTCGGTTGGATAAACTCAGGATGCCAAGTCTGAGATTGTAGTGCACTCTGTTTTTCTGGGTTTGGTTCGGTGTTAATTTGGGTTTTAGAGGTTTTTGTGTAGTCTTGAGTGGTAGTTGCTTTAAAATTATTTTGGTTGTCTTTGTAAAGGCATTGGGTTACTCTTTCACAGTATTCCTCTGCCATAAGTAAGGGTTTAATAAATTTGGGAGGAGGTCACTCGTGGACATGTGGCCTTTTCTTTTTTTTTTTTAAAAAAAGGAAAAAAAAAATAAACTAAGTAGTAAAGTAATAGTAAATGAAGTGTAAGGATATCATTACCATTAAATACAGAATAGATTGATGATAGAGATATTTTATCTAGTCAGTTAAAAGGCCTTCTTCGCATATATGGTCAGAATTGGTTTTCCTTATTTGAGGTTATCAAAATGAGGTACTAAGTTTTTTCTTCTCGTCTCTTGGTTATTTTCTTATATGTGTGATTTCTTACTGTTGGTTTCTTAGGGTTGTTCTTTCTATTTTGGCTTTCTTAGTTTGTGGTTAGGTCTTTTGATTTTTGACACCTGAGTTTTGGTCTTTATGCTTATTTGTAACTCTTAGGTGTCTGAATGTAACTACGGTTTTCTTCTGTAAAAAATGAGGATTATCAATAAAATTAGAGTACCGTTCTCTACTTACAAAAATAATAAATATATATATAGCTCTATTCCTCCCCCCAAAAAAATATTTTAAAATCTCTTCGCCGACGACTACGTACGTACCATAAAAATGCCACCGGTTTCATTGTTTTACTTGGAATTCAAGAATGAATGAATGAAAGAAGGCTGCAAAACTGAGGAAATGTACTTTTAGATCATTTGCAAGAGAAAATGATTATTTATGATAAAAATAAATTTATTTTTACATCAAACAACTACTGATCATAAAGATCAATTTTTCTTGTAATGACACGTAACAAACCATGCGCAAACCATTAACTAACAAGATTGTCATGTGTCAAGTACTGAAAGAAGTTCTTTAGACGCGGCAATCAATTAAGAAGCTGTTCAAAAATAATGTGGGGAGGATTGTTGGCTGGCTTGAACTAACTGAACACATGGTACGTAGGCACTCGATCGATCATAATATATGATACGACCCCATGATCTCATTCCTTTGACTACTCTTTATCACTCTCTGGCAATTTTTTATTTTATTTTTATAAAGGAGGTGGGAGGTTTTGAAGGATCGTGACAGGTGGAGAAGTGGAGTGCTGCTTCGTTTAAAACCCAATGTAAAGCAACCAAACTCCATCATTTCAAGTTTAGAAAAACCGTAACTGTCAAGAGGACCCGACAAACCGCGGTCATGTCCTGCAGCTTATACCTACCAACAATAATTTCTCGAAGCACCAGAAATATATAATTTAAATCCATTTCCATCTTTATCAAACCTGACCATGATCACAAAAGCTGCTTTGGCTAGCCTTAATCAATGAGCTTGAAAAATAATATTGGAGCTTTACGTTAGATTTTTTGACTCTAGCAATTTTTTTTTTTTTCCACGTCCTTTCAACCAGTACCTAACATTCTGACCAGGGGAAAGACAAGAGGACGGTTGAAGTTTCCCGTCACTTGTCACCCGGCCTGGTGCTGACTCTTCTAAAGCATTAAAGACCCATACAAGTCATTATCTTCAAAGCAAGCAAACTTTACTAGGTTATAACTTATAACTTATCAGTTCCCTTGCTTTCTACCCCTTTAAGCCATATCCTATCTATATAATATGCTTCCTTTCATATATCATATATGTACCCTTTAAGGCCAAAACCTATCTATATAATCTTCTCAACGTACAATAACGTGAATGTGGAAGCTGGCTGCTGCTGCTTGTTAAATTTCCAAGGAAAAAGCATCTTCTAAACTCTCATCCATGGCATTGATCTTAAGCTCAACAAATAATATTTTCCGGCAAGTTTTCCGATCTAGCTTTCTCTTTCTATTATTCTTTTTTGTGAGTTCTAGCCCCCCAGGGGACCCCATCAAATGTTCATTAAGGAATACAAACTGCACGATCACAAACTCCTACGGAGCCTTTCCGGATCGAAGCGTGTGTCGAGCAGCAGAAGTGGCGTACCCATCCACAGAGGAAGAACTTACTTCAGTGGTAGCAACAGCAACCAGGAGCCTAAGGAAAATGAAGGTGGCAACAAGTACCTCACACAGCATTCCCAAGCTAGTCTGTCCCGACGGCCAAGATGGGCTGAAGAAGCACCAAGTATCTGAACCGTACGTTGAAAATTGATGTTGAAGCTATGACGATGACTGTGGAGAGTGGTGTAACATTGAGGCAGCTTATCAATGAGGCCGCCAAGGCCGGGCTGGCCTTAGTTTTTGCCCCATATTGGTGGGGCTTGACAATTGGTGGCATGTTGGGCACGGGTGCCCATGGCAGTACATTGTGGGGAAAAGGGAGCTCAGTTCATGATTATGTTGTGCAACTTCGAATCGTTAGTCCTGGTGGTCGTGAAGATGGGTATGTTAAGGTTCGGACGCTCAATGATGGCGACAGAGATTTTAATGCGGCCAAAGTTTCGCTTGGAGTTCTCGGAGTTATTTCACAGGTACGTTTTGCATCTTATTTATAAATAATATGGTAACTAGACCAACTTGAACGACAAGATTTGATGATGTCGTCCATGAGAATTTTGATAGTGTGTAAAATATCATTCAACCGGTAATCAATCACATTTTCTAGATCGAGTACGTAACATTAATCTGGTCAAGTTCTTTAATTGAAATTCCCGTTTGGCTATCTTTATACCTTGGGTCTTGTCTTTACTTTAGCGTAGAGTCATTCTAAAAGATGGTTTTTAAGTAAGCCACCGTTGGAGGCAGTGTAAGTTGTAGGGTCACTACAATTTGTAATTTTGAGATATTTTTTTGAGAGACCGGTATCGGATGGATAAATTTGCGACGGATCATCTATCTTCCCACGTTTCTGTGGTGGCACGTGGAGGCCACGCACCGACGGTTGGGAGGTGAGGTGGGGCAGATCTAAAAGATTGTGAGCTCGGAAATCTACTAGAACAACATGTGTAGCCAGTGGAGTCGTCGGGGCGCAGCAGCCCATAAAGACCAAGCGCGGGAGCAAGCCGCACGTGAGGGTCACACGCAGAGATTTTTGGCGCAGTTCCACGTCGTCCCAATAGATCGGCGGCTGTAGGATTACGTGGTGGGGTGCGTGTTGACTGATGGTGGCTGGAGTGCAATAAATTTGACAAAAATCGAACCGGTGGAAGGTAGGAGAGAAAAAAAAAACACTATTATAGAAGCATATTCACATAGTGGTAGTGCAAAGGAAATGGGGATGGAGACGAGGGTGGAAAACATATTCACACAGCTCTCTCCCTCCTTTCCAGCGGAGGCTCTAGGCAGTTGCGGAATCAAAAATTTGTTGTAGGGGACCGAGCAAAATTAAAACTATAATAAAATATTTTGTTTTCTATTTTTAGGTAAAATAATCTGTAAGATTAAAATAATTTTGTAAATGGAGTCAAAATTATTTTTTCAAAAATAGAATGAGATTAATATAATCTTATTAACTCATAAAAAATTAATATATATATATTTTTCAAACTTAAGAGGGGCATGGCCCCTGCCCCTTCATAGATCTGTCGCTGGCTCTAGGAGTGATTTGGACTTTTATAATACAAATGCTATAAATACTAATTTCCTAGATTAGGCGAGCTCCTAATTCATGCAATCAAGGACCGAGACCAGGCCGTTACCCTACGACAGAAGACATTAGGGAATATGGGTCCCATTGATCAGCAGATAGACTTTAATACTCAATGTTACCGGGCTACCGGCCATTAATTGTCCAAGTCATTAATGGTGTGCAGGGCCGCAATCATTAAATCATATTAAAGAAAATCCACCATTATATTATTTTTTATGAAGTTTTGAAAAAATAGTGAGTTCGAGTACATAAATAGAAAAATGTTAGGCGTATTAGTATGAGTTTCCATATATATCAAGCGCACGGACGGTAGCGGATCCAAGAATTTACTTTTGGAGGCAATTAGTATTGAAGTAACTTTTTATTTTTTTTCATAAGATTTATATTGTACTATATATATATATAATATGAAAGCACTGTAAAATTGATTCGAGATGCAAAAGGTATTAATATATTTACTGATCTAGTTAGGGAGGGACAATACGAGAATTCTTGGAAGAACCCTAGTCGTCTCCCCTTCCCCCTCTCTATCTCTCTTTTGTAAAAAATAAGGCTTCCAAATCTGATTTTCGCCGGAGGAGGAGGAGGTATCGCTACCTCCTCCTCCCTCTCATTCCCGTAGTTCCTCCATCCATCCACCTTGTCTGTCAAGATAGTTCTTTTAGTTTAATTTGATTTTGCTTTCTTTAAGACAAAAAAGACAGATCTATAGCTTTCCAACAACTCTTGAGAGACACGTGCAGTACAAGAAGACTCCCAAGCAACAAATTATTCGAAGAAAAGTAGCAGTTTTGGAAAAATCACCGCGAGTGGCCTACAAGAAAATTGGATGTTTGTGACTATTGTTTTGCAACGAAAAAGACTATTTGCGATGAAAACATACTCATTTTGACGAAAAATAATCATTTCACTGGAAATAACTGGTCACAAAAGGTCATTTTTCTTGTACATGGTGCTCACGTGTCAGATCATCGGACTCGCCACCACTCTCACGTGTCAGATCATCGGACTCGCCACCACTAGATCTTTTAGATCTGACATTTGTGGTCGAAAAGAGACAATCGTGTTGCCTTCATGTGTCATCATAGATTTTGAAGTCTACTGGAGTTGGTCTAAATTGTAATCCTTCTTTTGTCGCATTTATCTTATTGCTTTCCTTTTTTGTTTTCTTATTGTTAATTAAAATAAAATAAAAAAGAGTTAGTCTCTCTGAATTTTGTCTATAGAGGTTGAGTCATCTCCATTTATGAAGGGTGAGGTTGGGCTGTCTCTTGGACTTTTGGTTGTAGAGAGTATCAGCAATAGTGAAGACCGGATTAGTCATAAAAGAAAATAGTATACTGATGGAGCTCTAAATGTATTATTTTGGTTTATGATGTCATGTTTGATATGGGGACATCCCAGAATGCAATGTATCCACTCATGGATATAAGTTTCTTGATGAATAAATGATGACAGTTTCCCTTAAAAAAAAAAAAAAAAGGATCTAGTTAGGGATATATGACACACATTTCTAATAACCAATGATAGATACGACTTTTCATTTTTAGAAAAATAATTATATGGTAAACATTAATTAGAAAGGAAAATGTTCAAATAAATTTAAGAAAAATCATGCATAGAAAAGATAAAATATAACAACAAAGAAAAAAAAATAGAGGTGAAATTTTAAACTTTTAAGAAGAATTCAAGGCTTTTGTTGCATTTTAGGATTAGATTGTGACAAGAAACTAAATGTATATATACACTTTTAACATGATTTTTCTAAAAAAGTAAAATATTTAAATGGATAGTAAGGGAGTTATTATTTAAATTTTTTTAAAACAACCATCATTTTTCTGTATATTTTAAAAAATACAACTAAATAATAATTGTTTTCTAAAATTGTTTTGAGGGGAAGCATCAGCTGCTATCTAGCTCTGCCCATGGATGCCCATGCGCACAATAGGACACATATATATTATTGATTCAAAAAAAAAAAAGCAAGTAAGTTTTTATTCTTAAAATTACAAATAACGTCGTAGTAAAAGTTTATTTTATACGAGTCCGTACAAAAAAACACACACACTCATATATATATATATATTATATTTCTGCGTGTAGATAAGTATTTATATTATGTATATTATACATACCTAGCCTTTCACAAGATGACATGAAAAGAAAACATGCAGTATTTTAAAAATGATTTTAATTGTAATCGATTTATTATCAATGTGATATGTGTTTAAATTTTTTTGATCATGTGTAGATCAATGCGCCAAAGTCGTGAATGGCTAAGAAAGAAAACTGCTCACATTTGCAGGTCACTCTTAAACTACAACCCCTCTTCAAGAGGTCCATCACCTACTTGGCAAAGAGTGATTCAGACTTGGGAGATGAAGTTGCAAGTTTTGGGAATGAGCATGAGTTTGCTGATATAATTTGGTATCCTAGTCAACGCAAGGCAGTCTATCGGATCGATGATCGTGTCTCCATAAACACGTCCGGTAATGGTCTCTTTGATTTCACGCCATTCCGCTCTACACCTATCCTCGAACTGGCCATGATCAGAACCACAGGTTAGTGGCCAGTAGTTTAAAGTTTAAACACCCTCTCCAAAAGTTGGATCATGTGATGGTAGTTCTGATGACCTGTTTTTGTGCATGTTTAAATAGAGGAGTTTCAAGAATTTACTAGTGATGTCAATGGAAAGTGCATCGGTGCAATGATAGTTGTCTCTTCACTCCTGAATCGTGCCTTCGGTTTAACTAACAATGGTATTGCTATATTTTTCTTCCTCATTTTCCATATATTTTTAATCGAAATTGAAGTGAATTTCCCAGTCCATTAGAAGTAATGCATTTGGATTATTAGGTATTGCCTTTATGGCCTATCCGATTGTTGGATATCACAACAGGTTTCAAGCATCCGGAAGTTGCTTAGACAGTCCAGAGGATGCACGGATGACGGCATGTGCATGGGACCCAAGAGTTAAGGGTGAGTTCTTTCACCAAACCACTTTCAGCATTGGCTTGTCCATGGCTAAGAACTTCATCCAAGACGTGCAAAAGCTAAACGACTTGGTGCCCAAAGCAATGTGTGGCATAGAACTTTACAATGGAATCCTCATGCGCTACGTTAAGGCTTCGAGTGCTTACCTGGGCAAGCAAGAAGATGCAGTAGACTTTGATATCACATATTATCGAAGCAAAGACCCTATGAATCCTAGGCTTTACGAAGACATATTAGAAGAAGTTGAGCAACTCGCAGTTTTCAAGTACGGGGCACTGCCCCATTGGGGAAAGAATAGGAACCTAGCGTTCGAGGGAGTGATCAAGAGGTACAAAAATGCTAGAAAATTCTTAAAGGTTAAGGAAACTTACGATCCATTAGGGCTATTCTCTAGTGAGTGGACAAATCAAGTTCTGGGATTGGAAAATGGGGTGACTGTAGATAAGCAGGGCTGTGCACTAGAAGGGTTGTGTATATGCTCAAAAGACAGTCATTGTGCTCCAAGCAAGGGCTATTATTGCAGATCAGGAAAAGTATACAAAGATGCTAGGGTTTGTACTCGTTCAACGTCTAATTGTGATCAGGATATAAACGCTGGTGGTGGTGTCATTAATGGCCTTATTTAGTTGAGTAGCTAGCTTCCAATGAATTAAGGCTTATATGCCATCAATTAATTACTGTTGGGCCAAAATTTCTAAGTTTTGCTGGCAAATTTGCCTCTGATCATTAGAAAAAAGGTTGAGACTGAAGTGCTTCTGTAATCAATCTATAATATTATTTTTTGTCAATTATTTCTTACGAAAATGATTATTTCTTTTTACAATGAGTGTTTTCATCACAA
This sequence comes from Pterocarya stenoptera, assembly GCA_003123785.1. Taxonomy (NCBI): domain Eukaryota; kingdom Viridiplantae; phylum Streptophyta; class Magnoliopsida; order Fagales; family Juglandaceae; genus Pterocarya; species Pterocarya stenoptera. The sequence goes on from QEOT01009392.1 coordinate 76,894, forward strand.
ATAATCATTCTCAATTCAAATAATCCATCACAAATGAGACTGTTTTTGTGACAAATAACCATTCCCATATACATGAATATATATGTCATGCATACTAGTATTTTTTTCTTCATTTAACTATTGTTTTTTCATCATGACGATTAGCTTGAGGATATTTAATGATAGAAACTAGTTTTCCAATTGTTTATTGACACGTTAGAAAATGATCAAATAATAATAGTTAAAAGGATAACAAATAGCACGTCAGATTATATTTTAAGGACTCTATAACATATATATCCTGATCTCCAGCAAGATGCTACTGCATCCTCACAAGATAAAGTCCATAATGCGATATGTTAAGGACTCTATCATATATTCAAATTGAACAACTACATGTTAGATCAGTTGGTCACTACCTTGTATAGATGTAATTAATGCGATAATCAGAGCACTGAGCGAGACTCCTACTTGAACTCTGTAAATGTATTCTATTAATAACAAAAGCTGCCCCACGATTTGGTCAGCTAAAAATTATTCAAGAAAAGTTTGTATACTTTAACATTACATAATAATATATATATATTTATATATATATATATATATATATAATCGCTGATCTCCAAACCGTTACATATATTTCAAGGTGCAATATCATAAATTACAACAAATTTCAAACAGCGCGCAGATCCTAAATTAGTAATGATGTACTTATAAATTCGCATTGAAAATTGAGGATTTCGTTCGATATTCATCCGAGGCTATGAATAGTTTCATTAATATGTGCATGTACCGCTACAATTACAAACTCTAATTTTTGGGAAGATTGCTGCTGCATTCTACATATTTTTTTAACATTTTTAAATTTTTTTAAAAAATAAAAAAAATACATTAATACGTTAAAAGTCAATTCTTTAACTATTAAATAAATAAAATTAAATATACAAAATAGTCAAAATAAGAGGAGAGCATATTATCATTTCCCTTGAAATCTATATTACTATATATAAAAGCCAAGTTTAGATTTTCCAACATGTCATTCATCCCGTGCACTTCCGTTTTAAAATACGCATTTTTGGTTTTAAACCTTTTCACCAATCATCATGATGGCTTTCGCCCGAAACGGCTTTTAAATTTCTTGCACTTTCGAACTCTTCTCCCTTTATATAATCCTTAAGATCTCCTCAGAAATACCTAAGCATATTTATGGCAAGACAATCTTACGAAAACACAACACGCAAGCACACGGATCGACGCCACCAACGAAGTCTCCTTCTCCGTCCATTTCTCCGGCGACTTGACCGACCAATTCTTTGCCGTTTCATCTCCGACTTCAAAGTCCCCTGAAGGGCGTCGTTTGCAATGCGCATTTGTATACAAAAATCTGTATATAAACTCAATGATCAAAAGGCTTCAGAATTCACAAAAAGAATTGAAACGAGTCTGTCAACTCTAATGACAAAACCAGACCCTGGGAAAATTCCATCTCCGATTCCATCCGCACTTCCCCTCCAAAAAATTGTTGTATGGCAATGAGCCCGAGGAGATTCACCCGCTTGAAGTCGTACTCGGTAGTCTTGATTGCCACGTGGTGGGCCAGATTCCCTTCGGCACTCTCTCTGGCAAGGAAACAACGCCCAAGATCAGCGTTGGCAGGTAGATCGCGGCTGTCCATTTCGTCGATGAATCTCAATGCGTCGAACCCGTCTTCATACTGGCACGGAAACCTCTGCTGCAGAAGAGTGCCGAAGTGTGTGGAAGTGAATCGAAGTGTGTGGAAGGTGCTTGCCATTCAATCAATGTGTCTAAGTGTCTAAGAGAGACAACGACGTTCTCATTCAATCAGAGTACAAGGTGCTTAACACAATCCGGATATATATTATGAAATATTATGAAAATATTATAATTTCTAGAAAATACAATTTGCTTAACACATTCTATATTATGAAACATTCAAGGATTCACCGTCGTTTTTGCTCTGTTTTTGTGAGTGCAAAACAGGGGTTGGGAATATGACTGTTGGGGGTGGTTTCCATGGTGTTTGGCATCGGGTTCTGGCTGGGCTTTGGTGGATTGCTTTTCCTAAGGTGGTTCAAAAATGCCGCTGTGTGGTGAGGAGCCCATGCGTGCGGACTAGGCATGGGAGAGGCTGCGACACTTGATTCGGTTTAAAATTGTACGTGTTGTGGTAATTGCATGTTTCATCGACCTGAGTTGTCTCATGTTTTATCCATTTAATAAATAACCCATTTAATTGCATGCATTGTACAGGCCGTTCGGGGGCTTCAATTCCATTGGTTTTGTTATTGAATGTATAGTCACAAAGAGAATTTTTCCCTTCGGTATTTTTTTTTTTTTGAAATAGGAACTTTCATTGATCAGGAAGAGATTACATCTAATAAGAGTAAGTCACCCTTAATTGAGGTTTCAACCTCTTCAGGGCCCTCCTCTAACCAAACTGTTTCACAAACAAATCTACTAGCAATTTGTGCAGCCTTGTGTGCTGCTTTGTTGGCTGACCTATAGATAAACTTGAGGTCCCATGCTTGATTTTGTTTCATCAATAGCTGCATATCTTCTATTAGTTGACCCAGCCACGAGTTATCTTCCTTCTTGGAGTTCACTGGATCCACCACAATCTTTGCATTCCCTTCAAAATGGACTTGGTTGAGTCCCAACTCCTTGCAAAATTCCATTGCTCTTAGAAGAGCAACACACTCGGCTTGGACAGCTGAAGAAATATTCTCTTTTGAGTTTGTCAAAACCGCTTGCAATCTGCCATCTACATCTCTTATCACCACTCCCACTCCCATAGTCCCTTTGTCTTTTTCAAAAGTTGCTTCAAAGCTTGCTTTGAGAAAAGGCCACTTGGGTGGTTTCCATCTAGGATTTGTAGAGCTCCCTTCTGGACCTCGTTTACTCCTTTGGCTACTTCTCTTTACTTCTTTGTATAAATCTAAATCAGCTTGAGCCCTTCTAGCTAGAGCCTCGGGTGACGAGAATTGATTCTAGAAAATAAAGGCATATCTTCTGGCCCATAACTGATAGAACAAGACTGAGATCACCTCCACCTTATCCTTGCTTAGCTTCAGTTGCAATTCATTCCACAGGACATGAAAATCAGGAAACATTCTCTTCCATTTGCTCAATGGATTGGAAGCACACCCCCACACATCAACAGCTGCTGGACATTCCCACATGATATGGACTACTGACTCGATCCCATCCAAACAGATTGGACATTTATTGTTCTCAATAATCTTCTTCCTAGTAAGATTGTCTTTGGTAGGAAGAATGTTATTGAGACACTTCCAGATGAGCATCTGCACCTTCCTAGGAACCTCTAGCAGCCATACCTCTTTCCATACTCCCTTCTCCTCACCTCTGGATGATGTTTCCCCTTTCTTTCTAAGAAGTCTCTCAGTCTCTATAAAATAGGCACTTTTCACAGTGAAGTCCCCTTTAGTAGATCCCACCCACATCAGTCTATCATTCGCACGACACTTGCTTATGGGTAGAGAACATATAGTCAATGCTTCAACTTCATTAAACACTGTCTTCACTAAGTCTTCCTTCCACTCTCCTCTGTCCTCCTCAATCAGTGTCTCAACTTTGGCCTCTGAATCAAGCGTGTTACAAGGAGTTTGGATTTGAAAGGTAACAGGTTTGGGAATCCACTTATCCTTCCAAATGCTGATGCTCTTTCCGTTACCAACTCTCCATATTGCCCCTTCTCTGACTAGATCTAGACTGCAAAATAAACTTCTCCAAATAAATGATGGATTACCTTTCAGCTTAGTCTCCAGCAGGTTGTAGTTTTTGAACGTATATAAACATACACATTTATTCTAGCCTTGGAAAATTTGTATATAAATATTTATTTGTGAAATCTGCATATAAACAGTTGAAACAGTTGGATCTTTCAATTGAAATCTATTTTACATTGTTTAATATGCATATATATATATATTACATTTTTAATATTATAAATTGATTATAAAATATTTATTAGTAAGGTGAACTGTTTTATATATTCATTTTCTATTTTATATATATTTGATATACTTTTTTTTAATAGTTGTGAAAGTAATTAAGTAAAAAAATTATTTAAAATTCAGTATAAATAACAATTCGTGCATTGAATTGTCATTTTTGCTTTTAGGGACAGATTTGTCCATTTATGAGACCGCCTCCATTTCGGCGTCATTTTTTTTCTCCGTAATTGCACCGCGTACATGGCAATATAATATATTTGAGCAGTGCCAGTGGCCTAGCACAAGATCGATAAGAGCCAAAAAAAAAAAACGTTTTTTGATTTTTTATTCATTTTTCTATACCCTTAAAATATATATATTTTTTTAATTCACAATATCATAAAAATATGCTTTCTTAATCACTAAGTATTAAAAAAAAATTGTCGGACCCAATTGAGACACAACCGTCGGTGAGAGTAGCATTTTTATATATTTTTTCTATCTCAAAGTTTGACAATATTTTAAGAGAAGTTTTATAATTACAAAAAGATTTCATAAAAATAAATTCATAAATTAACATAATTTCATATAATATGTTATATCTATTTTATAATAAAAGTAGTTTTATAATCCAACGTACTATATCAGATTACGTCAATTTAAAAATTTATTTTTATAAAATATATTTTTGGTTAAATTATTTCTCATATTTCAAATCATGTGATGTTTAATATGATTCTTCATTTGTTGCCCAATTGGTTCACTAATGATTTATCTATATATATATCCTTCTTGCCAGTACACCCAAAATGATTTATCTATACAGTTTGATTCATACACCCAAAATGTGGCAGATCGACCAAACACATGGCATAACGTCCCGAAAGAAATGCAATAGAAACGTTGTGAAATCTTAAAAGGATTTTACAAACCAAGCGATCGATAATTAGGTTTTAGTCAATTAGCATATTTGGATGCCGATCCACTATAATGACGAAATTGCCTTTAATCAGTTTCATGTAAGGAGTTCAAGATTTTGTTAAATGTGTGATTTAGTTTCTTAGCATGATTTTAGAACTAAGGATGCACTACAAAAAAAGATATTTTTACCGGCGTTCGCTAAGCGCCGACAGCTGTTCAAAAAAACGCCGCTAATTAATTAGCGGCGGTTTTTTACCGGCGTAACCATCCGCCGCTAATGGATAGTCGCTATTTTTCAATTACTAGTACTTGAAAATCTCATTAGTGGCGTTTGTATACAATTTGGCATTTGTATACAATATGTGATGTTTTAGAGTTGCTAAATTCAGTTTAAGCATGTTAGTGTAGTAAATGGTCAAGTAGCAATAAAACCAAGATTTTTAGACTAGGAATGAATCGGCCAAGAGAGAGTAATCATACTTGGGTTTAGTTTTTAAAAATTCTAAGTTTATAATTGGATTTAGGATGAAATCCTCACGAGGAATGTAAATTTTAGTATATTTTGGAGTTCATTGGCAAATTTCTTATTTTTAAAAATTTATAACTTTCCATAAGCTAAGGGGTAACTTTGCAAATTGTGTCCCAAGTTAAGGAGTTTTATTATCATGAGGAATAAGTGAGCTATCCTAACCGTAGAACGTCTCACATTTCAGTTTATGCTCTTCTACGTTACCCTCACGTTTGCACGGCAATTTGTAAATAACTTACTCTCAATATATTTACATATATACACTAGTAACCTTGCATTGTTCATATTCATGTTCATTTATGCCTATCATAGTTGTTTATAATATGCTATGCCATGTCATCCATTACTGTTACATGTTATTCTGTTACATGCCATGAATTTTATGTCATCATATTTGTTACATGATTGTCTGTTACATGCAATGAATGCCATGTCATAAGCATTAAGTATGTCATAAAATATTTTTAAGTCATGTATGAGACTTTTATTTTAGGATTATACTACTCGGCATCCCATGCCACACCATACCACACATCTCACCTCTTTTAAATTCTTTTTTTTTTTTTATTCCTACTAAACTAATTGAGTTGTTCTACTCGTCATCTATATACCACATACTTGCTATAGAAAAAATAAAAAAATTGAAAGAGGTGTGCTGTGTGCTATGTGGGATGCTAAGTATATTTATTCTTTATTTTATCACGACCCCAAGTGGTAGGATATGGAGTTACCAAAGTGGAACTCATTTGTCTACTTTGGACTGTTTAAATTGGATGTGGAACCCCATGGGTTAATGTAGTACAATAAACAAGTTTCGAATGCAACTTAAGTAATTGGTTTCTGAACTTAGGCACGTAACACCGGTGGTGCAAAAATTACATGTTTACAAGTATAAGTTATCATGACGTACTCACATCTGGCATAAAAGCCTGGATGATGTGGTATCCAACAGGAGCATAGTCGGGAGTCGTGGATTAGGGGTGCTACCGGCATGGAGCGGGGCGGGGGCACCCCCTCCCCGCCCCTCGCCCCGCACCATGCGGGTGGAGGGGTTTCATACCCCATCCCCCGCCCAGTTACCAGGGGGTGCGATAGAAACCGCACCGTGCTCAACCCATTGTCTAAAAAAATTTTTTTGACCTAAATTCTAATATAATTTAAAGTATAAATTAAAATTTATACTTTTTTTAAAAAATAAACTCATTAGAGTTATATTTTGGATTGTCATGGCCTCCTAGGCCAACCATTATATAGGAGACCAAGGCAATACAATAGTGATAGTTAAGCAATGTGGGACTTAGTGGAGTATCTCCGTGATTGCTTGGTTAATCGTCTCAAGGCGCTCCAAGATGGAGGGCTTGCTAAACGTGTTACAACTTCTACCATTTTGGGTGGGGAATAGTAATGGAAACTCCTACAGTGAGATTTCTAGAAATCTTAACAAGTAAACAAAATTTTGAGAAATCTCAGCAAGTAAACAAACAACATACCACATATATCATAAGTATATAAAAGCAAACACAACCAAATGCATGGACAAGTATGCATGACTTAAAACTTTGACTTATGCATCATGGACTTTTCACGTAAAAAATGACTTTTTCATCTTTTAAGCTCTTAGCACATGTTCATATCATTTGAGCTTGGGTTCTTGTTCATATCATAACATATCATACCAATTCATATCATGTCACAACATATCATATTAAGAACAAGTCTCATCATTTCTTATCCTTTCATTCATATCAGAGCATATCATGGCATAATATATCATGTCATATCTTATCATAGCATATCATGTCAATTCATATTATGGAGCTCAAATGCCTTGTTCATATCGTATCATTCTCATATGTGGATACCTCACGGCTCCCATAAGCACCTTGTGTTTCCCGGTAGTTACCACATCAACCAACGATCCACTTGATCAAAGTGATTACGTCAAATCATAGACATATACTTTACGACAATTCGCATATTTCGCCTTCACCATAATATGCACCCTAGCTTTAGGTGCAATCGCACTCCGGTATCCTTCTATAGGAACCATTCGAGGTCCGTCGACAGTACTTCGTCGACCCAGGAGTTTCCACTCGATTTTAGACACTCCAGAGTGGACAAGGAGTTCCACTAGGGCATTTCTCCATCCTATCATTTGGAGTCATTATAAAACATTTTTGACTTTCTCTTTTTTAAAACATGGACCCAAATGCGTGAGACATGTGACATGGACTCATGATGAAACATTAATCTTGTTCATGCAACATGTAAAACCCGAATAATATAGTTCATTACATAGCATGCATCTCGTATGATAGCTTGAAAACATTAGAACATGTAAACAAAGATAATTTCATGCAAACATAATCGATTCTTTCATCAAAACATCACAACAAATTTTTATAACCCAAAAGATGGTCTTGGGCGATCCATCTAGGCCTTTCAAACTATGTATTTTCATCATTCCAATTCATAACATCATGCCTCCATTAGATCTTACGTCCAAACAAACATGCAAACCAACATGTATCATATCTAAAACCTTTAGTTAATCATGCATCACAAGATATTGTATCTCATCACTTTTAACCATAGTCGAAAATAGCATCATAAAAATATTAGATTCAAGCAACAGCTTCCTGCACTAATACACAAGGGCTGAATACATCAACAAGGAATATCATGCTTCAAACCACAATTTCATACAAATAACAATAGCATCACGCAGGCCGAATAATAAACATGAGATAATAACAATAGTCACACAAATAATCACACGAGAGTTCACGTAATATATATCAATAATATCAAATATAGGTTGGAAGTTTACTTACAAAAAGTCCAACGATAATATTAGCAAAAATCTGAAAATATAATGTAGCATATTAGAAATCAACTCACCAAAACCCTAGATTCTGAAAATGTGAGTGAACGTGAGTGTAGTGAGATTTTCGAAATCTTTTTTCTCATACAAAAAACCCTACGGCCGAAACCTTTGAAGATTAAAAACCCTAGTTTTTCTTTTGAGTTAAAACCAAACCTTACACTACCCTAGATCGCTTGTTCATGTGTTCAAAAGATCAAGAACATTTCGGGTTCCATTTTCTAGAGTGAACATAGGTGGTTGTGCGAGAAAAACCCTAAAACTGAAAATAACTAGAGGAGTTCTTCCCTTGGCCGTGTGTGTGCATCAAGAAGAAAATGGAGTGATTCTTACCTTCAAGTGTAGAGCTCCTACTTGAAAAATAGTGAGTGGTTTCTTGGTGATACATGAAAATGTGGGAAAGTGAAGACTAGAGAGAGAAAATGTGATGACCGAAATGCACTAGGAAAGCAAGGAAATTTTTTTGCAAAAAGGGCTCCCCCATTTTCGGCGACCTCCTTATATAGTGTTCCTCCAAACTTTTCACCAACCAATGCATGCAAGACAAGTGGCGTCCTCCCTTTTCCCTTAAAATGGGACTTGCATGGGGAAGACCAAAGGGTGTTGGGTTGGTGTTTGTCGTGTGACCTTCTCTCCCAAAATCGAAGCTCTATTTGCCTCCATTCTCCATTTTGCCTTTCCACTTATGTCTAGGTTCAATGCACTAAAAGGTTAAAAGGTAATTTCCTCAAAACCCTAATCTTTTAGTGTGCATGGTTGACAAGTGGAGTGAGGGTGTGTGTGCTCTTGAACTTGACGAAATCCCTATGTCACTTGAGGTGACTTTGTGTCATTCCTTAGGTGCCTTTTGCTTTTTCTTTTCTTCCTCTCCCCTTTGTAGCCGTTGATCACATGCTCTCCTTCTTTCTCAAAAAGTCTTATAGAACATGTTTTTTGTCTTCCCTAGTATGACGCATCTTGGAACTCACAAAACTAATTTTTGTCCTAGCTTGACATGTGTCCATGGGAACTTGTGCCTTGCAAAAGTGGAGCCTACACTCTCCAAAACCGAAACCCTAGTTTCTCTTTTTGCTTCTTCCACTTTTTCACCTATAGATCCAATGCATGGTTGACAATTGTCAACTTAGCCTTTTTCCAAAAAACCAAAAACTCCTTCTAGAAGCCAAGTGGCCCCTCCTCCTTGTTCCATGGCCTAACTTAGGCCTCCTAAAGCAAATACTCTCCATGGACTTATTCCTTTAAGCTAAGTCCCTCTATTTCCTCTTGAGGGCTAACAAGCCTTATACTAAAAGATCTATATCCCATTAAAATAGAATTTAGTATAATGGGCTCTTCCACAGTTATCCAAAATTCAAAGACACCTCATCATTCATAAAAGAATATAAATATGAATCCTTATGAAAATTCGGGATGTCATAGCGATTGAGTCGATTCGTGAAAACTTTTAGATTTTCATGAGATTCTTAAAACATAAGGAAATTCATCTCTTGAATTTATGGCAGCCTATTATAGTGTTGAATGTCCCGACGTTTCAAATATTCATATGATCCCAAGAAGAATTTGGAAGCGTAACAGAAATCCTAAATCACAAGGGTAATTGAAGCCCCAAATTCTCTAAACCCTAGACATGCTAACCGGTTTTGGCTAAATTTTTCCCTCTTGGTTTAAACCACTTCCACAAGCCATCAACCACTCAAGTACACTTTCTTCCACCCTCCTCCACTCCCTTGTACCTTGGTACTTTCATTTGACCAAGACAATTACATGTGGATTGAATCCCCCCATCTAAACCCCAAGAGGATGTCACTTTGTTAACCCCATTTAGTTCCTATGGAAACCCCCAAGTTTCCACCAAGCTTCTCACACACGTTTTCCTCCATGGAATGAGCACTAAATGGATTAACTTGCACCCTTGATTGAGCCAAATAGTGTACTTATGGAAGGTCAAAAATGCAAGTCAAGTCACCTCAAAGTCACCCATTCAACTAAGTACAATTCTAGCCCCATTTGGGGCCATCTCTTCACCACTTTTAGAAGCATCCTTCACATCATTGTCATGCATTCCGCCCATTCGATGTCATCCCTCATCTCATCTCCCCTTAAGCCCCATGCCTCCCTCTCATTTCTCCCATACTTGGCTTTTTCATCTACTTTTTATAGTTAGAAACCAAGTGAGCTTGGAGAGAGAGAAACAATTATGCAGCTTTGTGTTCTTCAGTTCTAGCTTTTGTAAGTTAGTTTTCCTAGCTCAAATCTCTTATATTTGGCAATCTCAATTCTTTGATGTGTTGCCATGAATTTCATGAAAGTTTATGGTTTCATTTACAGAATATTAGGTTTTTACAAAATGGTTTTCCATGATTTACAAAGTGATATAGCCAAATCCTTCTAATGCGTTTTGTTTAGTTTAGTTTGTTGTTTTGGCCTTAGGATATTGAATCTATGGTTATCATTTTTTAAAGTCTTGTTCTTAAAGCTTAGATCTATGGACTATGTTGGATTTTTAAAAATTTATGACTTATGTCTTTATTGGATTTTTTACAAACATGCAAAGAGTATCATTTTAATCATGATTTAGAGGCTCTCGGTGTGGTGATGTTTTGGTATGATTATTTACTATGATATGTTGGTTTCTTATACTTAGATCAAGCTAGAACTTTAATGTGAAGTATATGGGTGTATCGTTGCAAGATTTATTGCATGTAAATCAAGGATTTGGTCTCTATGTTTAAGCTAAAAGAATGCAAAGTTTCAATTTCTATGTTCTCCATGCAGACCAATTTTCCTTTATTGAGTGATGTAATTTTTGTTGTTAATCAAGCATGTTATCAACTAGGTTTGGATCACGAACATGTTCGAAGTTAAATTTGTTGACTTTTGGAGTCATTGAAGTTAAAGTGCAAGTTTTAGACCAAGAACAGTAAGATTACGTCAGGTTTGACCTAATCTTGATGTTTTGGGTAATTCTTTGAAATTGTGAGATTAAAGTTTTGTATAATGTTTGATTTAGTGTCTTGACATGATTTTAGAACTAGGGATGTGATATTTATGGGTTTCTAATTTGTGGTTAAGCATGTTAGTGTGATAAATGACCAAGTAGCAAGCAAAAATATTGTTTTTGGCCTATGTACGAATTGGCCTGGAATTCTTATAGTAGGATTTAGTTTTGGTAAATTCTAAACTAATATTTGGATTAAGGATGAAATTTACATGAGGTATGTAAATTGTTTAGTAGGTTTTGGGGTCTGTTTGTAATTTCCTTAAGTTTAGGGACAAATTTGTAATTTTTCAAAAGTGAAGGGGTAAATTTGCAAATTATGCCCAAAGTTATTAAATTCTATCTTTATGAGCATTAAGTGAGAATTTCTAACCCTAGAAAATATCTCATTTTGGCCAACATTATATTTACATTAAGCACAAAATTATGTAAGTTAGCTTCTAACCTACTTATAATATGCTTACGTGTGTGAGGTGGAAAGGTTTGTGCAATTATATTCATGCTCTATTTTTGCTTATTAAATTATCTTATTTTATGTCATGCCTTGTTGCTATGTATATCAATCATGAATATATGTCACATGTCACAAACATCATATCATGAAATATTTTTTTAGTTAAACATAAAATGTTATGCTTACATCATTGTAACTCCATGAGGCAAGACATCATATATGAGTCTATTTAGTTAAGCAAGCATGACATTTTCATTGAAGTATGTTTTTACAAGTAAGCCCATATACATCAAGCATCCATGTCATGTTTGCTGTTATGCATGCTTATTTATACTGCTGGTAGCTTAGGAGCATACCTGTTGAGATTTTATAAATCTCACTGTGGTAGTCTCAATTACCATCCCCCCCCTCCGCGCAAAGAATGGTAGAAGTTGTGACTAGGACCAATGGAACCGAATCGGATGAGACTAAGAGTGTTGTGGCCAGAGCCCATTAACGTTGAGTTTACTGTGGACCATCATTTTTAGTTGATAGATTTCTATATGGAAATTATTATCCATCTGGTAAGTGGTAACAAATGAATTTTGGAGGGGAATCTTGAGCCCCAATGGATGCCAATATTTCAAAAGTTTCTCACCCTTGAGAACCGTTTTGTATTAGATAAGCATTTTATAGAAGTTGTTTCGACATTATGAGGATTAGGGCCTTGTAGTCTGTACTAAGTGCTTCTATATTGAGGTTTTAAGAGGGTCCATGATTTAGAACCCTTTTTGTTATATGAATGGTTTAACCTAGTATTTTGGTTTAATGATGTGACTTTTGATTATGTGTATGTGAAAACAATGTAAGTATGATTTAGGATTAGCATTCTCGTATAATGTTTATTGTTTGATAAAAAAAAAAAAAAAGTATCTGCGGCGTTTACTACATATTGTTAGAAGCATACTAGGTGCATTGTATTTTTAACTATCATAAATGGGATATGTAATTTTTGTTGCATATCTTGATGCTTCAAGCTCCGTTACATTCTAAGCGGGGTTTGTGGGCGTCACAGAGCAACCCTCGAGTAGTCACGAGGGAGGATCGTCGAGAGGTAGGAGGGAAAAGGACCTAGCAAAAGCCCCACAATAGATTTTGGAGGTGTTGGAGCAGCAGCATGAGCAATATGCCCATCATTTGCAAGCTCAGTCATTAGAAACTTCCCAATGAGAGCAAAAGGGATGCACACCCAGTGAACTTCTGTAATGTGACGCCTCCAGACCCTGCTTGGGATTTGATGGAGAGTGAAGCATCGAGATATGTAATTCAAGGTCACATAGCACTCATTTATGACAGTTAACATGAAATGCACCTAGCTTGTTACTAGTAGTATGCAATAATCGCAACAGAATAATTCAAAACTAATAAAGGTTTGAACAATTTCAATATGGTACCAAAACAAAGCACTAAATTTCCAAAAATAATTGTTTTAACATGTTTGGATGATGAACATGCTAGAAGTTAAATTTGTGGACTTTTGGAGTCCTTGGAGTTAAAATGCAAGTGTTAGACCAAGAACAACAAGATTTGGTCCGGTTTAACCTAATATTGATGTTTTGGGTAATTCTTCAAAATTATGAGTTTAAGGTTTTGTATAATATTTGATTTAGTGTCTTGGCATGATTTTAGAACTAGCGATGTGATATTTATGAGTTTTTAATTTTGGGATTAAGCATGTTAGTGTGATAAATGGCCAAGTAGTAAGTAAAAACATGGTTTTTGGCCTATTTATGAATTGGCCTAGATGCGTTCTTATAGTACATTATGGTTTTTGTAAATTCTAAGCCATATTTAGATTTAGGTTGAAATGTACCTGACGTATATAAATTGTGGTAAGTTTTGGGGTATGTTTGTAATTTACTCAAGTTTAGGGCTAAATTGCAATTTTCCAAAAGTTAAGGGATAAATTTGCAAGTTAAGCCCAAAGTTATTAACTACTATTTTTATGTTGATTAAGTGAGAATTTCTAACCCTAGAACACCTCTTATTTCATACTATGCAACATTTACGTTATGCACAAAGTTTTGTAAGTTGGCTTCTAACTTACTTATAGTATGTTTATGAATGTGAAGTGGTGAGGTTCATACAATTATATTCATGTTTTCTTTATGCTTATTAAATTAAATTATTTTATACCATACCACGTTTCCATGTATATCAATCATGACCATCTCTAACATGTCATGACCATCATGTCATGAAGCATGCAAGAATGTCATGAAATAGCTTTTTAGTCGCGCATGAAATGTTATGTTTACATCATAGTAACCCCATGAGAAGGGACATCATGGTGATCCCATGAGGCAAGATATTCTGGTAACCTCATGAGGCAAGATATCATGGTAATCTCATGAGGCAAGACATCATGTATGAGTCTATTTAGGTAAGCAAGCATGCCATGCTCATTAAAGTCTATTTTTATAAGCAAGCCTATGTGTATCAAGCATACATGTTATGTTTACTATAATGCATGCTTATTTATACTGTTGATAGCTTAGAAACATACTTTCTGATATTTTCTAAATCTCACTATGGTCGTCCCAACTACCATTCCCCCTTCCCCGGAATGGTTGAAGCCGTGATAGGGACCAATGGAACCGAACTAGATGAGGCTAATAGTGGTGTTGCTAGAGCCGATTGATGTCGAGTTCACTATGGACAATCGTTTTCAGTTGATAGATTGCTATATGCTGATTATTATCCGTCTAGTAAGCGGTATCGAATGAATTTTGGAGTGGAATCCTAAGCCCCAATGGATGCCAATATGTTAATAGTATTTCACCCTTGAGAACCGTTTTGTATTAGCTAAGCATTTTATGGAATTCAGTTCAACATTATTGGACGAGATCGTAGAAATTTTGGGAAATACAGAATAATGATTAGGACGATGTAATCTATACTAAGTGCTTCTTTATTGAGGTTTTAAGAGGATCCATGATTTGGAACTCAACTTTTGTTATATGAATGGTTTAACTTAGTATTTTGGATTAACTATGTGACTTTTGATGATGTGGATTTGAATAGAATGTAAGTATGTGTTGGGATTAGCATTCTGGTACAATGTGTATTGTTGATCAAGAAAACATTATTCGCTACATTTTCTGCATATTGTTAGAAACATGTTAGGTGTATTGTCCCAGCGCTTCAAATTCTGTCAAATTTCAAGCGAAGTTTGGGGGCGTCACAGGGTGATATCAGAGCAATACGTCTCTAGATAAACCAACAAGACCTTAGGAATTGGTACAAGAATATAGGATTGGAATCTTAGTGTTCTTATAGGTTTGAATTATCTATGTATTTAGGCTTGAATCTGAGATATTATAGCTTGAAGGAAATTTGATGTGTTATAGTAGGCAAGCATGACAGCATCCAATGTAGAATAGAGATAATGTGGTCTAGCCGTTCTACTTGTGAGACAAAAATGGAAGTCATGAACATAGGTAATAGTTTCGAATCACCTATGGGGATTTAAGGTTTGGAATTTGCGAACTTTTAGAAAATGATTTATATTATGATTGATGTTCTGAGTTCTGCGGACTTAGTATACGAGTATGATAAAATCTGAAGTTATTAAGTCTACAACCTTTAGGATATTTTCAAATTGATTATTAACAGATTTTGAGTGGTAGGTGACGCAAGCTCTTGGAACCAATTTTTGTTGATTCTAAGAATATAGATTCAGCAAATTGATGGAAATAATATCTTATATTGGATGGTACAAGATGTGATCAAGCTAAGTTGGGAGTACACTTGGATGGATTAGCCTAAATCCAACTCTGCTTCAGATATGATTTTGGCATATTTTAATGGTCGTTGAGGTTGATACTGCTAGTTCAAATGCTAGTAGGAATGTAGATGATGAGCCTTTAAGATAATGTTGTTGGATAAAAGTATATAGATGTTCATTTTTATTGGTCAAAATTGTGTCCAACCTTCTAGAGCCTATTACTTATTTTTGAGATGGGAATACTAGTGTTTTTGTATAGGATTGATTTATAGAAGTGCTGATTTGGATTCCTAATCTGATACACACGACTCTGTGTGTCTCAGGACGGAACACATGGCACAGATAGACTGCCTAGAAATCTGATTGGAGGCAATAACCAGGTTTTTGGGTAGTCTGTCTATTGACAAAAGTACTTAGACAACAACAACAACAATAGCAAGTGTAGGGGCACCAACCCAAAGTCAGAGGTTGTCCCTATGAGAAGTTTCTGGTATACTGTTACTCAAACTCATGGGCAACGAAAGGCCCATGAGGGCAGACAAATGGATGATCGATTTTGATCGAACGTTTGAGATCTACTAGTGTATGGAAGACCAGAAGGTGCATATGACGGATATCTATTGCAAGGTGATGTCGGTATTTGATGGGATTCCAGATGACAACTATTGATAAGGGACCTATGAGCTCTAGATGCTTTGAACAGGAGAAGGTTCAAGGAGTTGTTCGATAGCTGATTTTTCCCAAAATCGGTTAAGCAATAGAAGGTGCAAAAGTTTGTGTCACTAGTACAAGGAAGCATGACAATCAAGTAGTATGCTGCCCAATTTATGGAATTAGGGCGGTTCACACCTCACCTAATTTCAACAAAGAGAATGCAGGCCAAGAAGTTTCAAGGGGTTTGCAGCCAAGGATCTGCAACCATGTGGCCTACTTCAAAATTGACAACTATCAAGAGATGGTCAACGTGGCAGCAATAGCCGAGGGTGAATAGAGGCAAGTGTTGGCCAAATCAACTCTGAGAGGAAGAGAGCTTCTTCGTAGCTGCTGAGGAAAGTTCAAAAAAGAAGAGAATATTTGTCATATCAAATAAGGGAAAAGGCGTATTGATTAGGGATAGATGCAAATCACATTCCCAATCTGTGGAAAGTGCGGTAAATACCATAGAGGCGAGTGTAGGCTTGTTATGAGAACTTGTTTCAAGTGTGGTTGGCTGGGTCATAGGATTAAAGATTGCCTCAACGTTGCTTTGAGAAAAAGAGTTTCCTCAACAAAGATTGCAAACCAAGGCCACGACCTCGAGCATTGTATTAGCGAAAACGTTGGTCGCCATTATATTGGAGATGAGCATGGAGAGAGTAAAGTTTGTTCCAAGAGGTGTTGTTTGCAAAGTAGGAACGAATCCTTTTAATTATGGTCAGAATAAGAGATAGCTCATGATGGATAGAAGAGATATGCCAACCGCAAGAGAGAAAAGCTTGAGTTTAAATTAGTAATTGAAAGCCTCTATGGTCCACCTACAAAGCGGGGAGATTCGTTTTGGTTAAGAAGAGGTGAACTAGTCCAAGATAGATAGGATTATTTGAGGTAGTAGTGAAAGTGGAGTCAGTTACGTATGGATTGGATTTTTCCAATTGAATTCCAAGGATACATGTGTCTTTCTAACGAAGTATTTGGGAGATCAATTACCTGAAATTTTAGATTTAGAGAGTATACTGGTACGACCTACTCTATCCTATGGAAGGATTCCAATACAAGTTGTTGATTGGAGAGATGGAGAGAGTCAAGGGGCTGTAAGATCTCATTGGTAAAAGTAGCTTTATAGTGCTTGACTCATCAGGCATCAAGGAAAGTAGTTGCTTTACATAGGAAAGGATTAAGTATCATAGACTGTTAGCCAGGAACTTGTTTAGCTTGAGTGTTAGTCATGTGTGTATCTTTCTCTTTTGTTGTGTTAGTTTAGTTATTTATGTACGCACACTTAGATTTTGAGAACCAAATCTTTTTTTGGGAGGGGATGATGTAATTTCTCGAAGAAAATTCCATACAAAAAATTTCTTTAAACCTTAGAAGCACCATAAAATCCCATACGGATTTCGTGATTCGAGCGATCAATTAGATTTTTGTTCGTTAGCGTAATCGGATTATGATCCGCTATAGCGACAACTTGCATTTTGAATTATTTGAGGCACTTAGGGACCGCACTGTTTGGATGACCATGAGACCTTCAGCCCTGTGGTCAAGCCATCCACCATCAGATTAATACTCTCTATTGCAGTTACTCGTGCCTGGCCATTAAGACAGCTTGATATAGAAAATGTCTTCCTACATGGTTCCTTAACTGATGAAGTATATATGTAGTAGCCTCAAGGATTTGTGGACCAAGCTCATTGAAACTACATTTGTAAGTTGCACAAGGCCATCTATGGCCTCAAGTAGGCCCCAAGAGCATGGTTTGCTCAACTAAGCAGTTGGTTGCTCGACCATGGCTTTAGCTCCTCTAAGGCAGATCCCTATCTTTTCATATTCAACCACAATGAAGTTTGGCTTTATTTTCTAGTCTATGTCGATGACATAGTGCTCACTTCATTTCATCAGTCTACTATTGATACTCTCATTCAAGACTTAAGTTGTGCCTTCCCAGTTAAAGATCTCAGCACTCTCTCTTTCTTTCTTGGTCTTGAGGTTGATCATCTGTCAAATGGTTTGCTATTGTCTCAGAGGAAGTACATTAAGTCCATACTTACTCGGAGCAAGATGCTTCTTGCCAAACCCGTTTCCTCTCCTATGGCAGCTTCACTAAAGCTGTCCAAACATGATTCACTAGATTTTGATGATCCCACACTATATAGAAGCATCGTTGGAGGGCTTTAGTACTTGTCTTTCACTCAGCCAGAAATTTCTTTTGTAGTGAATAAGGTATGCCAATTTATGCATAACTGAAAGACCTCACATTGGACTGCTGTCAAAAGCATTCTAAGGTACCTCAAGAGTACAATCAATTTTGGCCTGCTCTTCAAACCACAAACCAGTTTGCAACTTCATACATATTCAGATGCAGATTGGGGGAGCTGTCCCGATGACCATAGATCAACTGGAGGCTATTACATCTACTTGGATCATCATCTCATCTCGTGGAGTTCAAAAAAACAGAGCACTGTGGCTCGCGCATCAACTGAGGCAGAGTATAAATCCCTTGCCTCCTTTGCCGCTGAAACCATATGGTTACAGACTGTCCTTCGTGACTTAGGCATACCTCTGTCCAAAGCTCCAAGTCTATGGTGCGATAACATAGGCGCCACGTACCTCTCGGTGAATCCAGTATATCACGCTAAGACCAAGCATATAGACATTGACTTCCACTTCGTCAGAGATTAGGTCGCTGCCAAAGCATTGCAAGTTAATTTTTGCAGCTCTAAGGATCAAATAGCAAACGAGCTTACTAAACCAGTTGTTGCAGATCAATTCCATTATCTTCGAATGAGCTTCAATGTGGTTGACACCCCATTGGACTCGAAGGGGCGTATTAGCATAACTGACTCAACACTGGAGCATTTCAACAAATAGCAGACGAGCATGCACTGCATATCAGCTACACCAAAGAGGCAGAGTGGTGGTTCACGCCATATACAACACAAAACGATTGACTTTCTCGCTCAATTGGAACCCACCAAACTCTTTCACAGATTTGCTTGAACCATAACAGGAGATTTTTTTCTCTATCTAACCCCTTCAACACCTGTTCCCATCAACACCAAATCTCATGGTTTCAACCAAGAAAATCTCAAAAAAATATCCTAAACTTTACGAAAATAAAATGGAATGAACAAATCAAATAAAAAAAACTCCAAATCAGAAACCACAAGAGGATTCAATTTTCTGGAAAAAATAACTGAGAAAGAGAAAAAAGAAAAAAAAGAGAGGCAACGACGGCATGGCTTACCAGGAGGTGTTTGGCAACGAGGGTGGGAGACGTCGACGGTGGCATAAGCTTGATTTTGGGCTTGTCTTGGCTGCAACTATTGGATTGAGTTTGGGATTTTTCTGGAGTTGTGCTGTGGAGCTTCGTGGTTTTGGGTTTGTTTTTTCCTGGAATATTGGTGGCTAGCGTGCGATGAATACAATAGGGAAGAGTAATTTCTTATGCCCAAAGTAAGATTTGGTGAGAAACTTGGGCTGACCAAATTTGGCCAGTGAAAATAAGTTTGGTTAAAAATATTGTAGATATATTGAGTCTGTTGTAGTTAGTTTTTATGCAACCTAGCTAAAATCTAGCTAAGTTGATTCCACTACTAGTGCTCTTAGAACCATCTTTTCTTCTTATTCTTGTCCCCCATCTCTTGCGCACGCTACTCCTTTTGACCTAAATGCCCTTTGTGTTTCCCAATTTCCCTGCATTCCTCTCTGCAAAAGATCTCTCTCTCTTTCTCTCTCTCTCTCTCTCACACACACACACACTCGTGTTTTTCTCCCTTTGTCATGGTTCGCTTCACTCTGCCTCGCTGCACAAGACTTCACTCCACACCTATATTGCACTGATCTGACATGAGGCACCATCACATCATCACTATCTAGCTATACCACCATTAGTATCACCCATCGTATCACCCACGGTAAGTCTCTTCTCCTTCTTTGATTTCTCTCTCTAACCCCCTCTCCGTTATGTCTCTCTTTTGCTTTCTCCGCTGGCCCAATTCTCTTAGTTAATTTTTCCATTCTCTCACCCCACCATCTAGGTAAGTCCTCTCTCTCTAACTCTCCCGTTATTTTGCTGCTCTCTTATGAAATTATCTCTCTCTTTGAGTTGGCCCCTCTCACTCAGCTCATTCTTTATTTTACCTTCGTAAATTTGGTTCACCATGAACCACTGTCATAACTCCATAACGTCACTCCGTTTCAACTAAAGATTCATTGTGTTAAAGGTAACTCTCCTAGCGATTAATGAATTTATGAAGATTAAAATTGTTGGTCTGGAATAATTAGAAAGTTGAGTATTGTCGATTGTTGATACAATGAAATCAATTGGGAATGAGTTTATGGTGTGAATAATGAAATTGGTGGGATGCTTAAATTTTTGTCTTGCTTGATCTTTGGATAAATCTCGTTGAGAATGTTCACACGGCTTGAGGATGAAGTGAATTTCTATCCTTAAATAGGTGTCATAAAATGTCTCGGCTTATAAAAGTGCTTGAGATGTATTAGATTAGAGAAAAGCTTCAAATCGAACGTGGTGTGTAAATGTATTTTACACCCTCTAAAAAAAAGACACGTAAGAGATCCACGTTATTTATGGTGGAATTGATTCGATGAAATAATTTCTCAACCTCCTTTCACTCTCTCTTACTCTCGAAGTCTCACTTTCTCCCCCCTTAGCTCTTCTCTCCTTTTCCGTCAGTCGCCCTCTCCCTCATCTCAAACCTGAGCCAATATCTCTCTTGTACACATCACTTGGTGGAAGAATGTTTGTCACCTACTCCTTTTTTAGTCTCCACTCTCTTCTCCCTGATCTGTTCCACTCACATAGAAAGAAAGAGAACACCAGATAGCTCACAAGCTTTTCAGAGAAACAAATAGGTAGATAGCTCCCTGTTTTTGCTTTGTTCTTTGTAGTGCTTCCTTTTTTGGGCTTTGATTGATTTCTTTCTTTAACTCTTTATTTTTTGCTGTTGGGTTTGTGATTGCGAAACACAATTGTAAGCTAAGCTTGAGGGGTTTCTACAATGGCAAAACTTTGGGGAGTCATATGAGGTCTCACAAGTTGAATCTTCCAATTCCTGCAAAACTAGAATCTTCCAACTCCTATAAAATGCGCTTGGGATTTGATGGTTATTGAATGCGTTGGGACATGTAACACAAGACTAAATATCCCTCGTACATGACAGTTAAGATGCAATGTACCTAACATCTAGCAGTATGCAATAAAAATCGCAACGGAAAAATTCTTTTCTATCTAACTTAAGCATAGTGGAAAAATAAAAGACACATGGTACCAATAAGTGCAAATATCCCAAAGCTTTCATATAGCATAAGCACTTTAAAATAAGAGTTGTGTTTTCCAAAATAATACCAAAAACATGGGCCATATTCAAAATAAATCTTGTCCACAAAAAGATGATCATTTCCTCCTAAAGGAAAGAACTGAGGGTAGGGCCGGTCCTACTTGGCCCTTCCTTGACTCAAAATCCTCCTCAGGTCCTCAAATAGCTTCATGATCTTGGCTAGAAATTGGTCGGCTGCCTCTAGCCTATCTAAAGCGGATGGCTCCGAGAGACCCTTAGGGTGCTCTGGGGCCTCCTTGATTGTCTTGGGAGTCAGTTTCTTGTGCTTCCCCATCAGGGTTTTCTAAACCTGTTACAACTTATTCCGGGTGGGGAATGGTAGTGGAAACTACCATAGTGAGATTTCAAAAAATCTCAACAAGTAAACAAATAACATACCACATATATCATAAGCATATAAAAGCAAACACAAACAAATGCATGGACATGTACGTATGACATAAAACTTTGACTTGTGCATCATGGACTTTTCTCATAAAAATAACCTTTTTCATCTTTTAAGCTCTTAATACAAGTTCATATCATTTGAGCTCGGGTCCTTTTTCATCTCATATCATAGCCTGAAAATATTAGGACATGTATACAAGGGTAATTTCTTGCAAACCTATTTGATTCTTTCATCAAAATATCAAAACAGATTTTTATAACCCAAAAGCTGATCTTGGCCAATTCATCTAGGCCTTCCAACTATGTATTTTCATTATTCCAACTCACAACATCATGCCTCCATTTGATCTTACATCCAAACAAACATGCAATACCAATATACATGGAAAAACCGAAACTAAAATGTATTATATTTAAGACTTAGCTTAATCATACTTCACAAGATATTGCATCTCATCACTTCTAACCATAGCCGAAAGTAGCATCATAGAAATACTAGATTTAAACAGCAATTTCATGCTCTAATACACAAGGGCCGAATATAGCGTCATGGAATATCATGCTTCAAACCACAACTGCATACAAATGTTCATAACATCACATAGGCTGAATAATAAGCATGGAATAATAGCAATAGTCAAACAAATAATCACACAAAAGTTCAAGCAAGTAATCAAACAAGAGTTCACATAATATATGCAAATACTATCAAAGATAGGTTGGAAGTTTACTTACAAAAAGTCCAACGATGATATTAGCAAAAATCTGAAAATATAATGTAACATATTAGAAAGTAACTCACAAAAAACCTAGATTCCGAAAATGTGAGTGAAGGTGAGTGTAGTGATATTTTCAAAATCCTTTACTGATGCTAAAAACCCTAGGGCCGAAACCTTTAGAGATTAAAAACCCTAGTTTTTTCCTTTGAGTTAAAATCAAACCTTGCACTATCCTAGATCACGTGTTCATGTGTTCAAAACACCGACAACATTTCGGGTTCCATCTTCCATGAAGAGAAAATCCTAGTTTCTGGAGTGAAAATAGGTGGTTGTGTGAGAAAACCCTAAAATCGAAAATAACTATATGAGTTCTTCCTTTGGCTATGTGTGTGCATCAAGAAAAGAAGTGGAATGATTCTTACCTCCAAGTGTAGAGCTCCTGCTCGAAAAATGGTAAGTGGTTTCTTTGTGATACATGAAAATGGTGGTGTTTGGCTAGAAAGAAATTGTGGAAAAGTGATGATTAGAGAGAGAAAAGTTGGTGGCCGAAATGCACTAGGAGAAACAAGAAAACTTTTTGCAAAAAGGGCTCCCCAATTTTCAGCTCCCTCCTTATATAGTGTCCCTCTAATTTTTTCACCAACCAATGCAGGCAAGGCTAGTGGCATCCCCCTTTTCCCTCAAGATGGGAGTTGCATAGGGAAGACCAAAGGGTGTTGTCGTGTGGCCCTCTCTCCCCAAAAATGAAACTCTCACTTGCCTCCATTCTCCATTTTGTCCTTCCACTTATGTCTAGGTTCAATGCACCAAATGGTTAAAAGGTAAATTTCTCAAAACCCTAATCTTCCATAGCACTCTTCTAGTGTGCATGATTGACAAATGGCTTGAGTGTGTGTGTGTGCTCTTGGGCTTGCCAAAATCCTTATGTCACTTGAGGTGACTTTGTGTCATTCTCTAGGTGCTTTTTACTTTTCTTCCTCTCCCCATGTAGTCGTCAGTCACATGCCCTCTTTTTTCCTTACAAACTCTTCTAGCACATGCTATTTGCCTTCCCTAGTATGACGCATCTTGGAACTCACAAAATTACTTTTTGTCCTAGCTTGACATGTGTCCATGGGGACTTGTGCTTGAAAAAAGTGGTGCTACACTTCTCCAAACTGAAACCCTAGCTTCTTTTATTGCTTCTTCCACTTTTCACCTAAAGATCCAATGGATGGTTGACAAGTGTCAACTTAGCCTTTTTCCAAAAGACCAAAAACTCCCTCCATTCCCAAGTGGCGCCTTCTCCTTGTTCCATGGCCTAACTTGGGCCTCCTAAAGCAAATACTCTTCATGGGCTTATTTTCTTGAGCCAAGTCTCTCTACTTCCTTTTGCGGGCTAACATGCCTTATACTAAAAGATCCAAATCCCATAAAAAATAGATATTAGCAGGCTAATGGACTCTTGCACACTTAACCAAACATTCAAAGACACATCATCTTCCATAAAAAAAAATATAAATACAATTTCTTACAAGAATTCGAGATGTCACATAAACCCAGAGGAAACTCCATTACCACTAGTACCACCTCCACAACTACCACATGACTAGCTGAATGAGACTGAGGGGTGAGAAAGAGAGTTTCGGCCCCGAGAGAGAGAGGGGGGAGAAAGAGAGATGGGGTTGCATGAGATTTTCTTCTCTGCAGTTGACTTTACTTTTCACTTGTTAGAATGCATACATCTCACAAATAAATTGGAGGGTGTAAATCTCTTATTAACACCACATCCTGTCCCTAGCACCTCTCATTAGATTATGGTGGTATTTTAGCCAATTTATAAGTTAATTTCTTGATATTTGGTTGAGCAGATTTAGGAATCTTAGTAGCTTGTTTGATTTTGTATAGGTGTTACAATATATGACACGATTCGTGAACTCGACATGGAATGAGCGAGTTTGGGTTTCGTGTAAATGAGTTTGAGTCAAAATGGGTTAACCTGATAAGATACAATTAATAAATTGGTCAATTGCAACTCAGCTCAGTATAAGGGTTAGCTCAACCCATTTATATAAAACAGTTTAAATGTGTTGTGTTCAAGTTAACCCAATAAAAATTATTCTTAAATGGGTCAAGCGGGTTGTGTCATGTTACCTGTTATTTATATGGGCCGTCTTATATGGATTTTAGGATCTGATCCGTTTAATTAAATAGATCATGTTTGGGTTGACTCATATAATCTAATATTCATGACATGACAAGACACGAATACGACCTGTAGACACGAATTTCTCCCTAATTTTTTTTAATGTTCAAATTTAGAAATTGAAAATATTATACATCGATCAAAGAAGGATCTTACTCAATTATAAAGTTAGGTACCAAGTCTTTGATGGTTAATGGATATTTATTTGGAGTGTATTTTATGCAATTTGTCATAATGTCCAGAATTAGAGTTTGTGGTGGTAAACCTAGTACTAATAACACGTGGTTGAACTTGATTAAATGGGTTGACACGCAAGGTAAATGGTGCTTTGATACTATAGCATAGAACAAGATGGAAACGACGCTTGGGGTTGATAGTTATGAATAAGTTTACCAAATTGATATATCATTTTATTTGGCTTGCATCAAAAGATATTAGTTGGTTATTTAAGATGCCAAGTTCAACTGGAGTGGAGTCTATTGGGCATGGTTTTGTTGTCAATTTGATGTTTTATAAAGGTGGAGGGTTTTTAGATGTAGATGAGGTAACTTGTGCAAATTTATATTAACTTGCATGTCTTGGATCAGGAGAAGGTTGGAGTTGTAAAATGGCTATGACTTGTTTTGTTTTTTTATTTTAAAATTTTAAAAAACTTGGAAGAGATAGAATTAGGCAAGTGGCTCTTGTCAAACTCAGGTCCTATGTGTTTTGACTAAGTGTGTGCCACCCCAAACCTTGAAGAGTTTGTTTTACTATTTATTTACTGTTATTATTTTATGTGGAGAGTTTTCTTTTTATTACTTTATATGGAGTTTGTTAGTGTAAAAATAACACGTTGGTATCTTCTTCTGAAAAAAACTTAGTCCAATTGAGTTGTAAATATATTGAGTAGAGTTTAGGTTGCAGTTGAAACAAAAAGTCAAAAGATTGCAAATTCGCAAGACTGGATGAGATCGACCAAGATGGAGTAAATTAGTAATAACTTTTGATTGTTAAATTGGATTAAGGCGATATTTATATCATTAAATATCTAACTCAATTATCTACAAATTCATGTTTGACAAGGATCTTCAAATTATAATGTTTACTAGGTCAAAATATGGACATATAGTTTGCTTGATAGTTGCTTGACAGTTTGCTTTAGCGAAAATTTTAAAAATTATTTTTTTACTAGGGTTTAGACTCTCTAAGTGGTATATTCAAACCCTAAATATATATAGAACAATATGCACGAATTCTAGGGTGTGGAGAGAGGCCAGAGTTGCCGTATTCATTACATCCTTTAGAGCAAATCCTAACGAGATCCATTGCACATTGAAGACTAACCTACCTCACTGTCTTAGATTTACAAAAGCGTTACGATGCTCCTATCTTTGTCTCCTTTGAAGTCACTTGCTTTCTCCAAAGAATCTGACTAGAAGGGCTCTCAAGTTTTATGATCATAGAAGTGATATTTTGGCTTTTGCCTTAAACCCTTATAGTGTAGGTTCATCAGGTGTCCTTTTGACTCCAGATGTGATTGAATTGGAGTCCTTTAGTCTCGATCATCCCACTGCAGAATGACAGAGACAAATTGGCCAGCCATGGTCTGCATGTCCTTACGGCCTACCTTATGTCCAATCCCAAGTCCCTCTCTACTTGAGGGTCTTCCACTTGGCATTAGACCATACCTCTGGGCTTAGAAGATATGATTTGTCAAGTCATAATCTGGATGTGACTCTTCAGATGAAGTGTGGGCTGCTGCGCATGACAAGGCCACCTTTTGAGCATTTCTGTGTAGTCCCAGAAAGCTCATATGTGTCAACATGTCCTCAGTCATTACTCACCTTAAGCTTGTTCTCCGTCTTCTTACGTTAGGTGGCTTTTCTAGCTCACCTACCATGAGGTGAAAAGTGCTTTATGACCTTGCACCAGGACGTGTCAGCCAGGCTTCTTACATAGTGTTACCAGCTGATATGCTGGACTAGCTGCACTTTGTAGCACCCACGGCTATTTTCCATCACACAAATGAAGTGGGTTCTCATCTTTTCCTTCCACTCACACTTTAGTGGTGGTCTGTCCCCTTGAACTGGCACAGTCCTCACATCCTACCCACATTTCAATCACCCTTGAAATTTGGTGTGGGTTGTCCCTTGATCTGGCCTTCCGAGGGAGAGGACTTACCCTCGTTTGGATCCTCAGACTAAACTTCAACTGGAGAGTGTCACTTCTCCTATGAGCAAATTGCTCATGTACTAGACTTTCTGACTTTCGGTGCATCCACTCACCTCGAAAGTCCTTCAAATGTCCGTGATCCACCTTTCTGCCCTCATTGGACCTTTGTTACCAAAAAATCCTAGGTAAGGGTAAGCCAAAAGTCACTTGTATGAACAACCTCGTTGTTCCTCCCTAGGGTGGATTAACTTGTTGAATATCCATATGTCGGGCGTAAAGTTCATGTTGTTGATGCAATATGTCTGAGATATGGTTAACCACCCTCGCTAGTTCACTATCTCTCCCTTCCCCTAGTGACTCTCCCTTATGACTACCATCGGATGCTCGCCTCGTGGAACTCTCGGTCATATCATGCACAAACCCTGCCACAAGACCCAAACTTGTCACTTTCCGACTCAACTTCCACTCTCTAAACATAGGTTAAGCCTATCATGCTTTAAGATTCAAGTGTATGATACTGAAGATCGATTCCTATATTTCTGGTACCCTTCCTATGTCCTAGTGTGGACTTACCAAAGCCTTATAATCATGCTCTAATACAAAGATGTGGCGCCTTATTCCTCGGTAAAAGACTTGGTGATGGTTATTGGTGCCAAAGGTGCCAAATAATCAGCAACACCCAATGTTTGAATCGGGTTAGGCGTTCAATATTCGCTAGGAAGTGCACTTGTAAGGAAATAGGTATTTGATTTGCAGTAGAAAATAAAGGTTTAGTCCGAAGGATAAACATATGAGTACCAGAAGTTTTAAAACCATAATTACATTCTCACAATATCCACATGACACTTCGTTCATTAGGAAATTATACACATGTCCAGCTGTTTGGTTCGTACACCCCAAATAAGGTGGACCAAACACATTTGGTCGGCTAACTAATATTTATGTGTACATCTCTCAAAATGGTAAGGTTTTACAATAAGGAAGAGGCCCATGCGCCTATTGCTCGGTTTGGGTTGGCTCTTCCTCCTCGGGTATTACTTTTGTGTTGCTCATTTCTTTTTCTCATTTGAAGTTACTTGCTTTCTCCGAAAAATCTGATTCCAAGGGCTCTCAGGTGTTTACGATCTCGAAAGTGAGATTTTAGATTTTTCCTTA
Organism: Pterocarya stenoptera; assembly: GCA_003123785.1. Classification (NCBI taxonomy): domain Eukaryota; kingdom Viridiplantae; phylum Streptophyta; class Magnoliopsida; order Fagales; family Juglandaceae; genus Pterocarya; species Pterocarya stenoptera. Next base: position 105,055 of record QEOT01009392.1, read on the forward strand.
AGCCTTTTATAATACAGGTTTGTCAAGTGTCCTTCCAACTCCAAATGTGATTGAATATGAGTCCTTTAATCTCGATCGTCCCACTACTGGATTGGGCATAAGGCATGGTCTGCATGTCCTTATAGCCTGCCTTATGTCCAATCCTTAGTCTTTCTCCGAGTCAGGGTCTCTCACATGGCATATCTCTGTTGAGTCGTTATCCTTTCAGCAGAACCACTCCAGATGTAAATTTTCAGATGGAGTGTGGGCTTCTGCGTATCACTTTACCACCTTCTGAGCATTTCCACGTAGTCTTGAAATGCTCATACGTGTTAGAAATCTTGTCCTCGACCATTGCTCGTCTTAAGCTCATTCTTCACTTTCGTACATCAGGTAGCTCTCCTACCTCACCTACCATAAGGGTAAAAGTCCTTTGTCACCTTGCTTGGGGACGTGTCAACCAGACTTTCTACATAGTGTTGCTCGCTTATATGCTCGACTAGCTACACTCTGTAGCACTCGCGGCTATTCACCACCACACCAATGAAGTGGATTCTCATCTTTTCCTTCCACTCACACTTTATTGGTGGTCTGTCCCCTTGCATTGGCACGGTCCTCATAGAGTAACCTAAAAAATAACACATGTCTGTTTACCTGATTCATATATGGAGATTCCTTTGAATTCCTCAGGAAAAATGACCATAAAAATTGCATTTAGACTTTTACTATTCCAATTACATTCATTTGTTTCATCTCTAGTCCACTTTTCAACATTCTTTGGAATCTTAACCTGATTAAAACTTATGACAGGCAGTTTCCATCATTTTTCTACAATCACCCATATTCGTTCATCTACTAACTTAAGCAAAACTCTCATTCAAACTTTCCATTAGGAATAATTACTGCCATCAAAGTATGTGGTTGACGAAATGGATTGGGATCTATTCATTTTATCAACATGATGTAGGATCACGCTTAGGATCTTAATCCAAACGGAGTGAACCTTTCTCTGATACTAACAAAAAAAAGCAGTGCGTGTGTCGCCTCTAGACCCCCGCTTGGACTTTGGCTGAGACTGAAGCGTTGGGACAAGCAATACTGGGTTACATCTTTGTTCATGATAATTAACATGCAATGCACCTAGCATGTTCTAGCAGTATCAATAAATAGCAGTGCAAATCAAATAACAACTGGCTTGAACAACATGTCATGGTACCAAAATATAATCTATTAATCCCAAACATGTCATATTTTAACATGCTATCAAAAGTTGGGTCCCAAAACTTGATCCTTCATAATCATCAAAATATAGTCTTGTGCAACATAGTTAAAAACATTATCATTTCTTTCCTAAGATCTCCTGGATGTCTGCCAACAGCTTCAAAATAGTCTCTAAGAATTTATCAATCATCTCGAGGTGATTTGCTTACGAACAATTTTCTTCAAATCTTAGCAGCCGACAAGGTTTACGTTTCCCAATCTTGCTCGTAGTCTTCTAGACTTGTACAAACTTCTACAATTTCGGGGAAGAATGGTAGTGGAAACTATAGCTGTGAGATTTTAAGAAATCCCAGCAAGTTATGCCAAAAATGTACACAACATAAACATGCGCAAGGTAAACATAAATATGGATGCATGAGCATGAATATGCAATTTCATAAACTATATTTTTCACCCATTCAGACTCCTTTTTCAAAAATGCAACAACATGCAATAGTAAAAAAACATTGTAATAATTCATTTCCATAATCTTTCATAGACTCTTATCTTATACACACTTATGGATACCTCACGGTCATCCCACAACAGTGTGCACCTGCTAATTACTGCATCACATCATTGGCCTTTAGACCAGCTATGAGTGCGTTATAACTGAGATACCTAGGTAGATCGAAACGCCTTCACCATTAGCCCTTTTATTTGTTCTTAGCAGATAGATGCATCTTCACCACAAGCTTGCAATCAATATGAAAGATCACATCGCCTTCACCTTACTAATCACTTTTCACACCCATTTGCATTAGGCATTACGACTTCATTCCAGAAACGTTTTGATTCCTTTCGAAGCCCATTGACTGTACTTCATCAACTTGGGGCTACCTGTGAAGCCCCTAAACTTTCATGCAACACAATGTACATACACCAGTTCATGTGTGACGCCTCGACTCCCACGTACAAAAAGCCTTGGGAATCGTGACGTCAGGATGATGACACACGGTCACACATCCCAACGACAAGTGCCAAGTGTATGCAACAAATAAACAGTACATAATAAAATACGCAGCGGATAATAATAATTAAGTCACTAGTACCAGAATTTTAGTTTAATACAGTTATCCAAATACAAAGTGTTTGAAAACATAAACCATATGTCCCATAAAATATACAAAAGCAAAAAATAAAAACATAACTCGAGTGATCCCACATCACTCCTCCGGCGGAGCCAAATCCTCAGGCTCGGCACCTGCATCATCATAATCAAAATCAACAGTACCATTAAATGGTACCACAGGTAAGTTATAACCTAACCAATCCTGAAATAAAAATACATTTAAGCATCTAATCATGCATGCGCATGATGCAGTATGCAATAAATGCAACACACGCCAAAAATCACATTTTAGCCTAAAAGTATTAATTCCGTCATTTTTCCAGAAAATGACACACAAAATCAACTCACGCTATTTTTCCAGAAAACAACCATTTTCCATTTATCCATTAATTCATATGCACCATGGTCTCCCCTATGGAACATCCGCACGTCCTGGCTAATTTACGAGCGATGCCCAGTTCCGCACCTGGTGCGTTCGTGGCCAGGTCATCCTCTAGCCCCCGCCAGCAAAAGGGCCACGGAGTCGGCACGTCCAACTTCCGATCCCGTTGTCGCCCGGCGACAACCTAGAGGAGCTCCACCGAGATAATGCCCCATCTCGGCTTGGGGTCTTGATACACACGCACCCAAAAATCCATTTTTCTCATGAAAATCCAGTTTTCAAAATAACCACATGATCATGAATGCAATTACACGAAAACCCAGTTTTCATTTTACAAACATGAACATGCGTGCAATATGCAATGTACCAAATCACAATAACCATAACCAACAACCAATTAGAACACAACATAATCAATACACAAATACTCCGACCTCAATCCATCCACTCCCGAATTCTCCTCGGACTCAGTCCGGAACCAACCAGAACACAGTATAAATAATTAGAGCAAAAAAATATATTTAAATCTCAAAAGATTGTTTAGTAAATACTTACAGTGCTATAAAAATATTTTCGGAGGATCACGAGAGAGCTGGAAAGCACAAAAGCCGCAACTTCACAGTGTAAAAACACTGTGACCGAAAACACAGAGAACCCAAAATTTACACAGGGTCAAACGAAGACTTGGGAACGGTAGGGTAGGGCCTATGGGAGGTGGTGAAGCTAATGGTGGTGGCCTTTGGCCGTGAGTGGTGGCCGAAATGGCGGTAGAAGGCCGGAAAGGCAAAAACGGTTTTGAGCTCGGCTGGGCTTCACCGGCGACGGATCGGGGCTGGGGTTGGGTCTAAAATGTTGCTAGAGGGCCGGTGAAGAAGTGGTGAAGAAATGGTGGCCAATGGTGGTCGGACGGCGGCGGAATGGGTGAAGAAGTGCCGCGACTTCGCACGGCTCTCGGAGGCAAACGGTGGCAAGGGGTGGCCTGAAATTGAAGGGAGTTGGTCGCCGGCAGCTGGGGAGTCGAACGGCACCGGCGGTGAGGGTCACGGATGGCCGACGGCGGCGCTGGGTGGAGAAGACCGAAGCACGGGGGAGGAGAGGAGAGAGAGAGGGTCGGGCTGGGAGAGAGAGAGCGTACGCGGGAGAGGAGGGAAAAAGAAAGAAAAATGGAAGAAAGAAGAAAAGAGGAGGGAAAAAAGAGAGATCCAGACTTCATCTTGGGTTTCGAAATGATCCAACGAAGAAGATTTTAAAACTACTCGTTAAATAAAATAATTCAAATGCAGTGAAATGCTTAATTAAAACAATAATAATTTTAAACTCCAAAAACAACCCAATTTAAATTAAAGATCACTTTAAATACAAAACAATAAATAACACTGAGAAAACACATAAGAAATTAATTTTCACAACTTAAAATATTATAAAATAATATTTAAAAACTCCTATAATTTAAAACAAGAGAACCAAACATTAAATAAATTAAATTAATCCTTTGTTAAAATTACGCTAAAATACGGGATGTTACATCATGACAGTTAAGAATGTGATGCACCTAGCAAGCTTCTAACATTATGTAGTATTTGCAGCGGATAATGTTTTTGAGCAATAGTTAATGTACTGGAATGCTTAATCCCAAAACATAAATATATTTCCATAAATATTCACATATCCAAAAGTTATCCAATAAGTCTATAATCAAAACATGTATTGGAGACAACACTTCATAAGTACAGACATAAAATACCAACGAAGCTAAACACTAAGCCGCTCACGCAATTTGGCTATACGTGCTAAAATGGAATCCAAAAGCAGGAGAACCAACTCCATGAGCTCCTTAAGGCTCCCTCTCGGCCTACTTGACCTCGTCCAAACTGTCGCAGGCTAACCCTCACCTCCTTGACACATCTTCTACCATTCGGGAGGGAATGGTAGTTGGGACTACCACAGTGGGATTTATAAATCTAAGCAAGTAAAAATCCTAAGGTACTAATTGTATAGGAACATGTATGCTTGATGAACATGAACTTGCTTGTGCATGCTGCATGGCATGACTTAGAAACATCATAACTTGACATTAATGTTGTAACATCCAGCTAGAAATTCAGTGGATGAATTTCTCTAGACCTTAGGAACGTTGTGAAATCCCAGAAATATTTCAAGAATCAGGCGACCGCTTTGATTTTAGTTTGTCAACTTAGTCGGTTTTCTACCTGCTATGGTGACAGAAGTGCCATTTTATTTGTTTGATGTAACGCCTTAGACCCGAAGGTTTGGGGAGTTACTTTCTGTCACTTAAAATCACATCTCAACAACACAGTCATAAACTTCAAAGTCTCAATGTCACATAAAATGCATTGATTTAAACCAACTACTCCAATATAATTAACCTATGACTCCACAGAGTCACAAAACAAACAAAAACTTTCCAAAATATCAAGTCATCAGAACAAAAAATATTTACTGAATAAAACTCTCCAATAATCAAAGTACCCTCTTTGTACTTAATCCAATATGCTCAATTAGTCTCTTGCTTCCTATTTTTGATCCTTAGCTGAAATATCCAAAATTTTTGAAAATATTATGGAGATAAGGGTGAGTTATCAATAACTCAATAAGTAGTGAACATATACCAATGTAAAAACATGAGTCAGTTACATAATAGAATGCACAACAAAACATATTAATTACATAATGCAGAACAAAACATATTATTGACTGTTTCAGAAATATTCATATACAAAAATCCTTTGGTATATCATAACTGAATATTATCATATTAGAATAGAGTTGCGCTATCCTGGGTGGCCAAACTGAGCAAAAATAAAAGTGAATCTTCCCTTTATCATTCTCGGAACCCCGAGTGTTCACCCATGAAAGACAAAATAGAAAACTACTTTGTTTCTAAAGTGGGTTCTCTCAAAAACAGAAATGTTGGTACCAACACAATAACAGAATCGATATATGAGATGTTAGAGTAGAAACAGAAATAGAATCAGAATCAGAATGACATGCCAGAGTGTTTTTCATATATGAATCAGTGTAGAGAATAGAGATAGATCATTTTCATATAATCATATGCGAAAATTTCAGATTATGTATTCATTCTTTTTATACAACTAAAAACAAAATGCCAAAAATTGCTCGTGTCCACACCTGTCATGACAGAAAATACTTTTCTCTTCTTATTTATATTTAATGAATAATGTAGATAAAATGAATGAGATTGTTTCCAGTTCTTCATATAAAAAAATGCATGTTTTCTTAAAACCAACCTCAATCCATTTTTTTAATGCAAAGTCTGTCATAGGAGCACCGCTTACCTGACTCTACAATTTTTCTAAAAATCCTCACAATAGTGTCAAGCAAAATTGATCATCATCTAAACACAATTAATACAAACTATTTACACAAAAAAACTGACACCTCTAAAATAAACGACACAATTAAATGACTCCATGATAACAATCTCATGTTTCCAAATCTTGTAACTATAACTCAGCACACTTAATCCATAAATAATGCATCGATTTCTAACCATAGCATAAGCACAACCTCTTCAATTCCAAGCACACCAAAACTTTAACCCAAACTTTGAAATTACACTTTACTAAAGATCACAACAAGTCAACAAAACAGCCTACACTTGCTCCTACCATTATAGGCAAAGAAACAGCTCATACTCTCGATCGACAAGTCCACAAACAACAGCCCACAAACCAACATATCAAGCACCTTAAGCAGTCCTCAAAATCGCATATTTCAAACAAACACCACCGCCACTCATTTTCAGCACTTCACAAATCAAATATTACTCCTACATTTCTCATGCTCGGCCAATATAATCAACCCTAAATACAGGTTATTTAAGTGCTTTGGGTTTAATTGTATTATAAATTAGAGAAGTTGCTTGGATATTGAATTATTTTAGAGTAATAACGTTTTAGAATTATGAGAATATTAATTTTTGAGGACGTACATGCTATTTATATGTTTTGGATTTTATTAGAAAGTGCATGTTCAATTAAAAATTTACATTGCATTATCACTACGAGGTAAGTGTTTTGGGTTTTATAGGTAATTGATTACACGCCGGGAATATTGGATTATCACTACAAGGTAAGTAACATGATTATAGTTTTATGTAGTTAGTACAGTAAACAACATGTCATTTCTAATAATATTATGTATGTAAGACCGATCGTTGGATCACACCCCTTTTTACTTACCCAAGTCACGAAAGAAATGAGTTCTAAAAGCCATGATAGTCTAGTAAATGCCTTGATTTTATTTGTATGTTTTATATTATTTTTCATGACACATGTATATTGATATTTTATGAAAATTCAAGATTTTATGTAGATTACCATGCACATGATATTTTATGATGAGTCATGATTTTATGTGAAATTCAGGTATTATAACAAGATATGATAAGAAAGTACGCAAGCATGATGAGGATAAAGTATGATAGTCAAGATATGTAATGACCTATGTCACAATGAAGATGATACCATGAGAGAATGGCATATTGACTCTCTGGATTTATGAAGATGGTACATTTCATAACCAAGAGAGTACCTCTCTGGATTTTTCATATCCTGAAACTAATGTACAGTTCATAGCCATTGATAAAACTGTGCATGTCATCAAATATTGCTATAATATATTATTTATAATGATTTTTCTTGATCACGAAAATAGTAACTATAGTTAATAATATATGGGTTCATTAATTTATTAAGTTTGAGAACCACTTGCTATTACTAAATGTGAATAATTGACATTTGTTTTTGTAGAATTTGTTTTAATTCTCGTCTAGGTCAATACATTATATATATATATATATATATATTTAATTATATAATAGAGGAGTTCTAAATTGCTTGCATGGCATTCCTACTGCAAAAATCGGAATTACAATACATTTAACGCATTTTAAATGACACCTTCTATTTGAACTTAAGTAACACTGAAAAAATAGCTACTGTCCATATTTATTTGCATTTAATATGGCACCGAAAAAGATGCAAAAATAGGAATAAAAAATAACCGACATGTTTTCTAAATAAATGCACAAATAAATGATTTTTTTTTAAATCACACCTTTTATTTGCACTTGAATGACACTTAAAAAAGGACAAAAAAATCTGCAAGAAAAAATAGATGCTCGCCATGTTTGATATGGTACCGAAAATGGTGCAAGCAAATAGCGAAAAAATAACTGACATGTTTTCTGAAAAACTATCATAACAGGTTAGCAAGCAGTTTATTTTCATTTGCATTTGAGATGGCACCGAAACATGGTTTGTAAAGTTGCAAACCGTGTAATGGTTTGTCCCTCAAAAGCGGTGTTATCCCGATTGTATGAGAAAGTATCAATTGAAATGGTATGAGAAAGTAGGAGAAGCAGTACAATTGTATGGAATTGTTGAAGCATGTTCTAGTCGGATGTGTAGTGCATATGAAGAGCCAATCCGACCAAGCATTGAAAAAAAAAAGAAATAGATTTGTTAAAAAGGGAAAAAACAATTACACGTTGAATCTTGAAGAACCCAACCTAAGCAGTGCCATGAAAAATCACTTCAATTCTTAGTATTTCCATTTTCCAGTTCTCTGACCGCATTGTTCATTGCAGGATGATTCTAGAAGGGAAAGAACAGCAAATGTCAAGCAGTGTGTAGATAAATGAAATAAACCGGCAAGCAGTTTTCCAGTTCGCGTTGATTTCCTCTCAGGCGACATGTTTTTTGGGGCCTTAAAATGATGGCTCCACCACATTCGTGTCAACCAAAACCTGCAGGAGTGTAAGATATGATCATACCAAACCTGTAGCAGTGTAAGACATGATCATACCAAAACCGCCGCTGCTGCCTTTTCAAAACCATCTGGAATTGACAGTAACTCGCCAAAGAGTTATTTTTTTAGTTTGCATTTTGGAAAAAGAGAAAAAATAAATGGTGCAGAATCCCACTTAGCTTGACCCCTGTATGTAACGTGCCAATGCTATTGTTATTGTTGTACAGAACAAGAGTTTGCAAACAAAAGTTCTCCAGTTAGGAAATGTTCCAGAAACTGTTCTCGGTATACAAACTTTCTTATTTTCATTTTACTTAGCATTTGGCTAATACGTTTCAATCCGGTATGGGTATAGAATTCGTGTAGTTTACTCTATTGGGTTCTTATTTTTTGCTTCATATATTTCTCACCCTCGTAGCCCAGCCGTGAGCCCACGTGGAGCCACCGCTAGCCATCAACGAGAGACCTCTGGTTTAACTCCATGAAATAGAGCATCCACCTCTCCTTTTGCCAACCACTGCAACCACCACATAGAGAGGCCCACCACGTCAAGACCCCATAGAAAACGCCGCCACAAACTTTCCAACCCTAGTGAACTGTACCAATCTGAGAGTTCCATTTTAGTGATTGGTTCATGTGGTTGTGTCGGTTCATGTACATGCAGGGTGGAATCGAAATGAGAAACCTACTGCCTTACTTCTTAGGCCTTGCATTTCTTTTTAAATTTTGCAATTACCTCCTTTATTTTTCTTTGAATGAGAGTTGATTGATATGTTTCTTATTTCATGGATAGCATATGGGTCGTGTGATGAACAATAGCATAGTTCAGATGATACTATGTGATTATCACATTGCACGTCTTTCGCTCCAATCTGATGACCCATTTCTCCATTGCCCTTTATGTCTTTTTGCCAAAGGGAAAAGTCGTTTAACACATTTTATACGGTAAGGATCCTCTTGGTTGTGAATATAATTGTGCTTGTCTGACCTCCAATCCTATTGGATGTATAGGAATCATTGTTTTATTTGTGTACCCGTTTGTTTTGTTATGGATGAGCTATGGATTGGCCAATGATTATTTACCAATTTAGACAAGCATATGTCTGAATCATTTTCTGTTGACAAACTAATCTTCTCTCTTCCGTGGCCAATTTTATTTGATAAGGCACCGATTGAAAAAATGGGAATTACAGTGTGGAAGCGAAACGTCAAGCAAAAGAAAATATATAATAGCGGATTCTAAAGATCCCTTGAAACGCTGAAGGAAATCTCCACCACATCCGAAGGTTCTCAAATGTTCTTGCAAGGTGAATTATTTTTAATAGGTACACAACTTCTTCGATCTTTTTTAATTTCTGTATGTTTTATTTGGATTAGATTCACAGTTTTATTTGCTTTTTTTGACGCTTCCGATTTGAGAGATTGGTAGAATACACTTCATGGTGATTATTGTCATCAAGGGTAGAAGGTGAATGATTATAAATGATATAAGAGGTGGAAGAAGAATGCATCGTGATGGTGAACAAAATAGTAACAGTATAAATGATGACATAGTTCTGCTACGTAGAAGACGAACGATAATGGATGATATAAGAAGTGCAGCAAGAATATGTGTTGATGGTGAACGAAGCAGAGATAGTACAACAAACGAATATTTAAATATAAATCTATAAAATCCAGCATAAATAACAGTCCACGCATTGCGCGAGTTTTAAGCTTGTATATAATAGTACTCCAACCTGACAAGTTTCCATAAACAGGAAAATCATTTATTGTCCATAACACAGCAGCATGCATCTTGAACAACTTGCCTGTTGATTAATCAAATGTTAAGATCACATTCTCCTACAAATCTTTCAATTCTGCAATTAGTAGCTGTAAGTGTATGTCTAGTTTCCTGGTGATCTCGAACCTGGAATAAGCAAACTCATCATGAAATATGAATCTTTCATACACTTTCACAGTGGTAGATTATACGACAGAAGTACAACTAGTCAAGTACTATGACTAGTACTCATGTTCCCAAACGGATTAAATCCATCTATTACTAACCCAAGTCGCACATTACGAGGTTCTTCCGCAAACCATGGGTGTTTTAAATCAAATTCCTTCCAAAGTTGAGAGTTCGCAGGATGTAACAAAACATTATCATTTCTGACTCCAAATGATGTGTGTCATGTCATGTCCATAGCCGTTGAACGTGACATAAATAACCGTTGTAATCTAGGTATCAATGGAAAGTGGCGTACAACGTTTCGCGGCACATTTCTACTTCTCAGTTGTCCATCTTGATTCATGGCAAATGAGACATTCATTCAGCTATTCATTCTCTCACCAAAATAACATAGTCATTCTTACATGCATGTATTACATTAGAGTCAAACCCAAGTCCTTTTTTCAACTGTTTTTCTTCATAGAAGTTGCAGGGTAAAATATTGTCTGATGGAAGTGCCTCTTTAAACAGCTCAAACAACATATTGTCAGCCTTAATAGATATTTGGCACATGGATTTTTTATGAAGCAATCTAACTGTAAATGACAACTTGCTGTGCATCTACATCCTAGATATAACTCATGCTGTGAATCATTTCACAAGCGTGTAAAAGTGTTATGGCCCGAATAATTTGAATTTGATGTGCCCGTATATATATATATTTATATATGATAGTATATATATATATAATAGTAAATTATAGTATTATAATTTTCATTTAAAACATATTATATTATCATATATATTATAGTATAGTAAATTGTAAAGGATTTTTTTTTTTAAGAGTCAAGGTCACTTGTCCAATAGTGATCTCTACCCAATTTTATTAATCAAATCCCTCATTTATGGTAGAGGAAAATCAAGAAACAAGGAAATCAAAGCCACTCGAACTTACAAAGAAAAACTTCCTAGAAAACAAAAACCAAACCAACCAAAACCACTCTCAACATCTAAGAGTGCGACCATGAGTGCCCTCGCAAAGTAGGCAGGCCCATTTTATCCAATCGAACTATACCCCGAAACAACCTAGGCAACGACTCATCCATTCCATAATAACCCACCTGGCCTGCTTCACCTATTTTCGCAAGGAAGTCCGCTGCTTGATTACCTTCTCTAAATTAATGCACTACTTGATAGGATAACCCTTCAAGTTCATGAAGTAGCTCATCCCAGTAATCCCACAAATACCATAACGTACAACAACGAGCACTAAGCCAATCCCCTATCACCTTCAAGTCACATTCTAAAACAATATAAGAACCACCCAATTGTTTGCACATTTTCACGTCGTGTAAGAGAGCACACATCTCAGCCTCCATGTTTGTTCCAACCCCAAAGTGTTCTGAGAAAGCACCAATAAGCACTCTGCGATGATTGTGCACCACTCCACCACCACCGCATGTGCCTGGATTACCCTTACAACTACCATCGACGTTTAGTTTCCACCACCCGTAGGTGGCTTTTGCCAAGCTATGAGCTGAACATGCTGACCACAGCAACACCGAACTGAGATGTCCAGTTCATGTAAGCATAACTCATTGACTGGGTCAAGAATGTATGTTGATGTCATTCACAATAGCTCCCAGCAAAGTACAGATAGATCTCCAAAGGCCCACCATATTGTCGTGAGTCCCTTCCATCCTTGCTCTACATCATCTTTTCCATAGGCACCAAGTCAAAATGCTTGGAAGCAAACCAATAATTATTCCTTTCTACGTATACTTCTTTGCACATGAAAACCATACTACCACTCGACTCCACCACGTTCCCGTCTGCATACATGGAACACCCATAGCTAAAGCAGCCATCCTCCACACCTGTTGTGCGACTCACCAGTGGCCAGAACATGATCCAAAGTTTCCACTTGTGACACCCCACAACAATCACATTTTGAGGCTAGATGAACCCCACTGCTAAGAACTCGCTCATCCACTGAAAGGCACTTAAACCTCGCCCTCCACATGCATACCGAGAACTTCCCAGGCAAATTATAAAGGAATTTGTAGGATCATATATATTAGTAATCTATACTCTCATATATATATATGACAGTAAAGTATTATAATATATTACTATTACACTATAATAGTATATATATATATATGATAGTATATTTATATATATATGATAGTAAATTATAGTATGATAATTTTCATTTAAAACACATTATATTATTATATATATATATATTATAGTATAGTAAAGTATAAATGAATAAATATATATTATCATTTAATTATTATGTAGTATCATATATATAGTATCATATATATTAGTAATATATACTATAATATATTTTAATTATATTTACTATATATATTTTAATTAACAAATACTAATTATAATATACTATAATATACATATTTACTAAATTTGAAAAAAAAAAATACCGTTCGAACTGTAAATAATATTAATCGAACAGTCTTTGAAAACCATTCGAACGTTTTATTCTATCGTTCTAACAGTTTTGTACATATAAGTTATTGGGGGCGGAGGCTTTTCAACACCGCCATCCCCAATCATTTGAAAACCGAGAAATAATGTTTGAACGCCCATCTTGCGCAGCCGTAATCACCACCCAGGTCGAAGCCTCTTCCTCTCAAGTATTGGTACGCTCCTTGAGAAGTTATTTTATCGTTTATTTTTATCTTTTTATTTATTTTTTCTCTAGAATAGTTGTATTTTTTCATTAATAAGCACCGTAGGACACAACAAATCCACCATAGGATGTTTAGAAATGAAGAATAGTATGTGGTTTGTTGAAGAAACCCATGGAATCAATGGATTCCTTGGGTTTTCATGCCATTGAGTTGACGCAGCCATGGATGAGCTTGATTAAGTTTCCGTTCAAACACTTTAGCATTCAAATGTATTAACCAAAACCCTAAAAACCGTTCGAACACTATTTATACGTTCGAACGGTGTGAACCAAACACGATGATGTCCGTTGGACCACTATTTTGTCCGTTCGAACTGTCTGAACCAATTAATTTATATTAATTAATTGGTTCACACTGTTCTATCAATTGTTGGGGTTTGAACTGTTCAAACACTATTCATATTAATTGTTGTTCTATCAATTAATAAATTAAATTGCTATTAGTATATAATTTTTTGAATATTTAAAAATATTACATTTTATTAATAATATTGAATATATATTTAATTTTTCAAATTTCAGGTTGATAATAATGTCTTATAGGGGCAGTAAGCAAGGCAGATCAGGCAAACCTTCCATCTAAATAGTTTGAGAGAGGATTGTTTTACTAGAGCGGCATGTGAAACTGTCTGATTTCGTGACTCTTATCTGGGAGGGTCATTCCCTGCAATCAATATTCAACAATCGTGGTTGGGTACCAATCCAAGATCAAAGAGAAGAAGCATGGGAGCTCGTATCCTATATTAACATCATCGCTGAGTTCTATAAAGAGCTCGGTGGTGCCAACCTTGATGACAGAGGGGCATACAGGATCTCTGTACGGGGAGCTCCAATTATATTTTCAGTGGATGGACTCGCTGAATATGTCGATATTCCTAGACTACGCGATGCTTATTTGAACCTACTACCTAGAGAGTCTGATACTTCGGGTGATGCGGAGACGGCTCAAGATGAGGGAGTAGTTTATACAAATGAGCTCGATACCCTCACTGATCATAGGTGAGGGACTTGATTGTTGGTCCAAATGCTCCTATGTATATTGGGACGAAGAGTATCAGGCATTCAGATTTATCATCCTTATTCAAAATCCTGAATCTAATAATTGCCAACAATATTGACCTTCGCCAGCATAAGACCGAGGTTGGCGTGGATCGAGCAAAATTTATGATACGGGTCACTCGTGGCACTACCATCGACCTCACGGGATATATATTCGAGAGGATTCGATCAGAGGCCTGATACATTACGATAGATATACTGCCATTCGGGATCCTGATGACTTGATTTCAACTATATTCCGGGGTCGTGCCAGATGTTGCCGAGAGTGCACGTGAGCTACTGAGACCGATCAACAGCACTACCCTGTCATGAAGCATGGGACACTCGAGACTTCGTCTTTGTGGACCTGTTCCTGACCGGGTTGATATTTAGAGAGATGCACAGCCGGGAGATCTTAGAGTATCAGCTGGTGAGGCATCCACATAGGCTGAGCCATCGCGCACATCTACTCGTGAGGAGATGGCTGACATACTACGTGCAGAGATCGGCAGACACACATTAGAGGTGATCGATGCAGTGCTTTCGGAGGTCCATACTGCCATGTCTAAGTTGCATACATAGCTTAATGCTATCATCTCTTGGTTGCATACAGAGATTAATGCTATCATCTTTGAGTTACGTACAGAGATTCGTGCCATTACTGCGACTCAGGTCATGCTCAATACACGACTGACACATGTAGAGACACGCTTAGCTACAGTCGAGGTTGTGTACAGAGAGTTGAGATCAGAGTAGTTTCTATCTTTTATTTATATTTTTTTTTTGTTTTTGGTATGGAAAATATTTGGTGTTTTGTAAGTTTGATTTAATTTTGAATTAAATCTTTTTTATTTTTTCTAGATTAATTATTGATTTATATTATGAGGTGTATGGATGATAAGTAGAGCAACTCAATTAGTTTAACAAGAATAAAATAAAATTAAAATTAAAATTAATAAAAAAATAATTTTAAAATATGTAAAGTTGCATTCCTCTAACCACCATTCGAACACTTTATTTTATGTTTAAACATGGATTAACTTAGCATTCGAACGGTATAGTAATATGTTCAAACTGTAAGTCAATGTCCAGCCAAAATTTATTGACTTAACCTGCCAATTTATTGTTCAATCATAAATAATATCTATTTGAACATTGTTTAACATTAAATCTTGAACCTTTTTGTATGTTATTTGAACGTTAAGTCAATGTCTCGCTAAATGTTGTTACTAAACACGCCAAATTATCGTTCGGCCATATATAATTTCCGTTTAAATGTTCATTTTATTGTTCGAACATTTTTTCTGGATGTTGAACGGTTATCTTATTTGGGACAAAATTTTTCATTCCAAAATAATTCGTTCGAATGTGTTTGAAAGGAAAACACCTTCTGTCATATTTTTGGAACAAAATTTGAAATTCATCCCTACATCTCATTTTTTAGAACGATTTTCAATTCGTTCCAAAGAAAAATCGTCCCAATGGCTATTTTTTGTTGTAGTGATACTAAATATTATGATTTTTGTGATTATATTGTATTTCTTGGAATCTATTGTGATTATTTTGTGAATTTTGTGAATAAATAGTGATTTTTTGTGAATATATTGTGATTTGTGATTATATTGTGTTTATGTGATAATTTATTTGTTGATAGGACATGTAAAGAATGCATAATTTTTTTTTTTTTTGATAAAGAAACTAATCTCATTAATCATAATAACCACTTACAACCACTCTACATGAACTGAGTGATACATTTACACCATTTCTTTGGTTACAACAGAGAGAATAAGGACAGACTTCAAGATCATACACATCCTCCGGGCAATTCAGTGCATCCTTAGCTAGGTAATGAGCAGCCATATTGGCATCTCGGTATGCATGTGAAACAAACCAATCAGCATACGTACTAAGAATCCCCATTGCATCTTCTACAAGGCAGCCACCCAAACTCCAGTTCATTTGATGCTGTTTGAGTNCAGAGAGAATAAGGACAGACTTCAAGATCATACACATCCTCCGGGCAATTCAGTGCATCCTTAGCTAGGTAATGAGCAGCCATATTGGCATCTCGGTATGCATGTGAAACAAACCAATCAGCATACGTACTAAGAATCCCCATTGCATCTTCTACAAGGCAGCCACCCAAACTCCAGTTCATTTGATGCTGTTTGAGTAAGTTCACCACTTGCATAGAGTCCCCCTCGAGACAGAAGTGAGTTAGGCCCATCTCTTTGCAGAAAACTACAGCCAATAAAAGACTATTATGATCTCTAACAAGGACTCCTCTAAGGGTTCTGTTTGCACGCAAGCTACCTATGACTTGTCCATTATGATCTCTAACAAGGAATCCTATTCCAATTCTCCCTTCTTGCAGCTTTACTGCCGCGTCCCAGTTGACCTTGAAAGATCCTATCTCGGGTTTCAACCACCTGTGAGTCCCTACTTGAGCTTTGAGATTGGCCCCTGGATCTTCTTTGAGTGCCTCCCTATATGAAGAGATTTCTCCCTTGGCATGTTGGTGAACAACTGTTGGATGTTTGAACTCTTTGCCATGGATGACATCATTCCTTCTAGACCATAATCCTCTCATTGTGACAACCACCTCAGTAAGCTCTTCTGGGTTGAGAATCTCTACTAAACTGGACCAGATATCAAACACCAAGTCACTATGCATGGATAACTTTTGTACCTTCTTTATGCCTTGACTCCACACATCTTTGGCAGGAATGCAGCTCCAAAGGACATGGCCAGAAGTTTCAGGTTCCTGCTCACAAATCAAGCAGACACTGTGCTCTACAACTTTCCTCCTTCTCAAGTTTGCTAATGTTGGAAGAGCCTCTTTACAAGCTTTCCATAGAAACATCTTAGTGGCAGGAGCTACTTTTAATTTCCAAATGGTTTTCCAGACTTTATTTTCCTTGGCGTTGACTGACGTTTCCCCTTCTATGACTCTTTCCATCACTTTGCTGAGGTGATACCCACTTTTTACAGTATAAAGGCCATTAGTTGTGAACTGCCATACTAACTTGTCCTCTCTCCCACCTAAGCTAATGGGAATTGCTTTGATGTTATCTATTTCATCCTGCCAGAAGATTTCAAAGAGAAGATGATCCTTCCAAAGTTTCAGTGTGGGGTTGATAAGGTCACATACCTTTTCACACCAACAATCTGCTTCTCGAGTTGACTGCACTTTGTAAGAAGGAGAGGTTGGTAACCACTTGTCATTCCAGATGTTCACCTGTTGGCCATCCCCAATCCTCCACATGAGGCCTTCCTTTAGCAAGTTTAAACTTGCATGAATTCCTTTCCAAGCAAATGATGGCCTTGACCCAACTTGAGCTTCTAGAAGACCAACCTTAGAAAAATACTTCTGCTTTAGGATCCTTGCCACCAGGGAGTTTGGGTTTTGTAAGATCCTCCATCCTTGCTTTGAAAGTAAGGCTAAGTTAAACCTCTTCAGGTTTCTAAAGCCGAGGCCTCCTAATTCTTTGCCATAGTTGAGCTGTTTCCAGTTGACCCATTGGATTTTGGAGGTGTTTTCATTAAATCCCCACCAAAATTTCCTAAGCAATTGGTTTAGTTTCTTAGTGATGGAAGCTGGTAGCAGAAACATACCCATAGCATAGGTAGGGATGGCTTGTAGGACAACTTTGAGGAGGACCTCTTTCCCTGCAGCAGAGAGGAACTTGTGTTTCCAGCTTGTGATTCTAGACCAGGTCCTATCAATAAGAGAGTGGAATGATGCAACCTTTGCCCTACCCACCAAAGCAGGTAATCCTAAGTATCTTTCAAAATTACTAGAGGATTTAACACCTGCATGTTGCAGAATTTGTTGTTGAGCCCTGGGAGCAGTATTCTTGCTGAAAAAGATGGATGATTTCTCTTTGTTCAACACTTGTACTGAGCCTTTCTCAAAGAGGTCAAGAATGTTTAGCACAGATTTAAGTTCCTCAGGGTTTGCTTGGCAGAATAATAGGCTATCGTCTGCAAAAAAGAGGTGGTTCACTGATACTGAGCCTCTTCCAATAGGGACTGGAGTTAACCCACCACAGGCCTCTGCTTGATTTAAGAGGGACGTGAGAGCTTCTGCACAGAGGATAAAAAGGTAGGGGGAGATTGGATCCCCTTGCCTGAGTCCTCTTGAAGGCCAAAAAATCTGTTGAGGCTCACCATTCACAAGGATCGAATGTGAGACTGAATTGAGATAGCCCTGGACCATGTTCACCTAGTGAGGAGGAAATTCCATCTTGGTCATTACAGCTTCAATAAATTGCCACTCTACCCTATCATAGGCCTTACTCATATCTAATTTAAGGGCCATGAAACCTCTTTTACCTTTCATTCTTGAGTTCATTGAATGTAATATTTCATATGCAAGGAGAGTGTTATCAGTAATGAGCCTTCCAGGAAGAAATGCACTTTGGTTTAAAGAGATGAGCTTGGGAAGAATGACTTTAAGTTTGTTTGCAATAGTTTTCGAGACAATTTTATACAGCACATTACACAGACTAATGGGTCTGTAATCAACAACTTTTCTGGGGCTTTTTACTTTGGGTATAAGGGAAATAAAGGTATCATTAATCCCCTTAAGGGAGCCCCCGTGATTTAAGACCTGAAGAGCATAGTTACAAACTTTCTCCCCCATCACCTCCCAATGCTTTTGATAGAATTGAGCTGGGAAACCATCGGGTCCAGGGGATCCAAGAGGGCTCATTTGCAAAATGGCTGCTGCTATGTTCTCTCTAGTGAAAGGCTTTAACATCCATTCCTTCATCTCAGTATCTAGCTTAGTGTCCAGTGCATACAGACAGTTCTCAAAATTTGTAGGGTGGGTGGTAGTAAAGAGAGATGAGAAATAACCTGTGAAGACATCCCCAATTTCTACCTGTTCAGTTGCATTTCTTCCTTGTGAGTCCTCTACACACTTAATTGTGTTGGTCTTCCTCCTTTGACTGGCCTGCATATGAAAGTACTGGGTGTTTCTGTCACCTAGCCTGAGCCAATGTTGCTTAGCCCTTTGGCGCCACTTGAGATCACTTTCTGCCAAAGAAATAACCACTTCCTCTTGGATTTGTTTCATTTCTTCTATATGGTAACCTCTTCCAGTATCTTGGAGATGGTCAATTCTTTGTTGCCCTTGTGTGATAACCATGTGCTCTTTTTGTCTGGTTTTCTGCTTCCATACCAGTAATTCCTGTTGGCATCTACCAAGTTGTTTCCTCAAATTGCTAGCCTCACAGTCTGATTCACTATCATTCTTCCAAGCCTTACTAATAACACTGTGGCATTCTTCCTTCAGCTCCCATGCCATCTCATACCGAAAGACAAATCTTCTGTGCCTTCTTTCCCTGCTTGTGTTGGATAAGTCAATAATGAGAAGGGAGTGATCAGATTTCACAACAGCAAGGGCAGTACAGGAGCTTTGATTATACATATCATTCCATTCCTTGTTGCCTAATGCCCTATCTATTTTTTCCTTTGTGAATACCCTTCCATTCCTGTTCTTCGACCAGGTAAAACTTAGCCCCTTTGAATGAATATCATTAAGGCCACAGAACTCTACTGCTTGCCTAAACTCCTCTATTTGTTTGAAAGGTCTGCTGCCCCTCCCTTTTTCTCCTCTTGATGAAGGATCTCATTAAAGTCCCCATAGCACAACCAAGCCGTGTGACTAGTTGGTTTTAACATTTTCAAAAGTTGCCAACTGCTGCTCCTTTTCCTAGGGTCGGGGTGTCCATAGAAGCCTGTAAACTGCCAAGATGGTCCATTGTCCTCTTCCTGCACTAGTGCACTAATGTTCCATCTAGTGTAATTTAATACTTTTACCTGCCATTTGTCTTTCCATAAGAGAGCAATACCACCACTTTGTCCCACACTTTCAACTCCAAAGCAACCATCCATCTT
>QEOT01009392.1:125150-138292 GCA_003123785.1 Pterocarya stenoptera
ATCCTTCTGTTTCTACACTTAGTTTCCACTAGGAAAACTAAGAGGGGACACTTTTCCTTAGATAAATTTCTAAGGACACTAACTGTCCGAGGGTTCCCAAGCCCTCGGCAGTTCCACACCAAAATACTCATTGGTTTTGGCAGGGCTGGGAACCAGCCTCTGCCTTAATACGATTATTCTCCTTTGTACCCTCATTCTTCTTGAATCTTTTTGAGGAAATATGCTCTAGTACTGTACTTTTCCTTTTGCAGCTCTTCTGGCAATTTGCTCTCGCCAACTTGTTGGCGGTTTTAGCCAGAGTTGTAACTCCATTGCTTGCTGTGGGGATGGGCCTTTCACGAGCCTTTCTTTTCCATCTTCTTACAGTGCTAGCCAGACCCTTACTAACATCATTCAAGCTACATGTCTCCAACATCTTATTGGGGCCTTGTTTCCCGGGACTAGTTTGACTTTCAGAAAGAGCCAACTCACACCTTTTTAATGCTTCCCTGTTTTTAGGCTCAGATGAAGGGTACGAAGCTGCTTCTGCAGTGCTATGTACCTCTGGTGTTGTGTCAGGCTCATGCTCCATACCCGTGCTAGCTCCATGTGCTCCTTCGAAGAATGCACTCCCATGCACGTGGGTTGGTTGCATGGGATCTTGGAGGTGATCTTCATCCTGAGGTTTAACATGAATCCCGAGATATCCACCATGAGGAACTTCTTTGCTCACCTTTTTCCTCTGTTAGTGGTTGAGATTGGACTCCTTGAGTACCTTTTCCCCCGTTTCTTGCTGAGACCATAGCCTGTTTACCTACTTTGACTTCCTCCTTGACCACTTTGCCTCTTTCGTCCTTCTGTTCCCCATTGTGGTGTTCGCCACCCTTAGAGCCACATTATTTGAGACAGTAAAAAATATTGGTATTTCTGGGTTGGCCTCTTAACCAGGGGCCAAATTGGTTTGAATCTTGTTTATCTCCTTGTTGATTTGTTCTCGAGCGTGTACAGTTTTTCCCTTTGTGATGGAGTATCCCAGACTTGAAGCAAAAATTTTGGAGTCTTTCGTACTTAAACGAGATCCAGTATTTTTTCTCTTCTAGCCTCAACCATTTCCCTCTCAGCAGAGGTTTGTGAAGATCCATAGCTATCCTCACTCTGAGACACCTCCCCCAAGCACGTCCATCTGCCTCAGCTTCCACCCTGATGACCTAACCAATGGATGCTGCAAATTGTTCCCCAATCTCTTCAGTCATAGTTGCTAATGGGAGGTTATGAAGTTGCACCCAAAAAGGTTCAAACCGAAACTGTAATGCATGGATAGATACCGTTTCATCTACTTCCATCATAGTGAGGAGATGTCTGTCATAAAACCATGGACGTCCACTTAACACTTTCTCTTTGTCTCCCCGATTCTGGAATTCAATCAGGAAGCACTATTCTCCCAACTCCTTGAAGGAAACCCACCCTTCTAGTCTCCATATTTGGGACATTGTGATCCTAAAGCCTTCACTGTTGATTCCTTTCTCAGTGAGGGCCTTCCCCACAATACAGTTCTTCCCTCGCCCGCCAGCTTCTTTACTGTTGTCCTGCTTGACATGGAAGAAAGAGCTTTCTTCCTTTGAAAGGTGCAGCCTTTCCCATCGTGTCGCTAAATCCTCCTCCTCCATTAAGCATAACCTCAGTCCCAGCAAAGTAACAATCGAGAAATAGAAACTAGAACTCACAAGGAGTGAGACAAAGACCTTTGCAAAGCAAGCAAAGGCACTCAAACCTTACTCTTTCTCCTTAGGGAGAAGGAAGGCACTCGTAACTTAAATGTTGGTAAAAAACAATACCTCCTCGTAAAGAATGCATAATTAAATGGTGGAATAAGATACTCAAATTAAAAAAGATAACTTTATGTATAATATATACTAAATTAAACAAATACAAATATATAACTAATTTGATATTAAACAATACACATAACTAATTAACAATATATACTATGTTTAAAGCAAATAACTAATCTTTATGATTAAAACAATACAACTTAATAACTCATATGATATTAAAGAATAGAAGAAGTAATGAATAATAACTACTAAGTTAAAAGAAATAACTAATTAATAAGATAGTAAGATTAAAAGAAAAAACTAATAATCAGATTAAGGCAAATAACTAATAATAAGGAACATGCAGTACAAGTTAAGGTAGGGTGTCGTTTTTAAAGAGTTACAAGTGAACTTTTTGGCTGACATGGCGAGGTGAAATTTTTCTCTACTAGGGTTTGCTCAGTGCGTTACTAGGATGGCTGCCATCAGGGGTCAGCCTAGCCCCTTGACGTCGACAAGAAGGCTTAGGTCTTTTGTGGATCTTGTCTCTCAGTCTCCTTGGGCCATTCCTGAGGTGACTGTCCCTTTTTGGCAACTGAAAGTCTTGGAGGGAGAACTTTTGTTCAATTCTCCAAGGAAGAATTGGAGAATTTTGCAGAACCTTTTAAGTTTGCCATTGTATTGAAGTTTTTGTGGCAAAGGCCATCGCTGAACATGATTAGGGTTTTATTCATGCAACGCTGGGGATTAATCTCTCTCCCAGTGGTGTCAGCAATGAGGAGGCCTCGGAACGTGTTTGTATGGTTCTTGAATGAGGAGGATTTTCTTCAAGCGATGACGAGGGAGAGTTGTGATGTTGATGGTGTTGTATATCTCATATTCCACTGGTCTACTAATTTTATAGAGGAGTTTGAACCATCCATGGTCCTTGTTTGGATTATGCTTCCTGGCCTTCCTACGAATTTCTATCATGAAGCTTTTCAGAAGAGCATGACGACACCTATCGGAGAGTATTTGAAAAGGGATAATGCTATGAGATGTGCGACATGGACTGATGGTGTGAGGGTTTGTGTTTTGATGAATATTTCTCTAGAGCCGATTCAGTCCTTTTGGATTGGTACACTGAAGAACCCTACGAATATTTTTCAAAAAGCTGTCTATGAAACTCTACCGGCTTTTTGTATGCGTTGTAAGGTGCATAGGCATAATCATATTACCTGTAAGAATCAAGTGGAAAGGGATGAGAAGAAGAATGAGGTTGGAAAGAAGGAACGTGTTTGGGTTCCAAAAAAGTCAGGGGTGCCAGAAAATAATGAGATTGTTCAAGTGTATCCTAATGGAGGATCTGCAGAAAAATTACCTGTTAATGAGAAGCCTTTGTCTGGTGGGGGAGAAGATATGGAATCCATTGTTGGAGATGGGGCTTTACAACCCAGTTCTGGCATGGAGTCTGGGTACATGCATGATATGTATGATGCTCGAGGGAGTTTCCAGTTGGCAACGTGCGAGGAGAGAACTTTTGTGCAAGGGGAATCTAGTGGGGTCCACGATAAATGGGCCTTATATGTTGATGCTTTTGCTTGTGAGTCATTGGATCTAGGTGGCGCAAAGCTGGTTTTGGCACAGGGACCTGATGTGGGGGCTATGTTGGGGGTTTTGGATGGTTCTGTGCAGGTCTCCATTGTAAAGGTGGAGGAGGAAGGACTTGCTAGTGAGGATATGCAGGTCGCAGTTTTTTCTGAGGAAGAGGAAAAAGTCATCTCACTATCTGATGGAGAAGGAGATCTTCCTCACTTAGGAAAGGAGAGGGATGAAGTTTCGGATCCCTAACTTGTGAAGAATGATGTGTCTAAAGGTCGCATTTTACGTAGTTCTTCCAGGACTCCTAGCAGGCCCTCTTGGCTGAATTTTTGATTGATAAAACTATGTTTTGGAATGTTCGAGAATTCGATACCTCAAAGAGTAGACTCCAGTCTCTGCTGAAGAAACATAAACCCAAAATTGTAATTGCTACAGAATATTTTAGAGGTGATAGTAAGCTTTTACAATTGCAAAACATTTGACGCTTTAATAATTGTTGTTCTAATGGTGTTCAAGATGGAATGTTGTGGATTTTCTTGTGGATTTTCTGGGTAAAGGATGTGCACGTTAGTGTGCTTGGAAGTTCTAATCCACATATTACGAGGTTGATTAATTCATCTGTGGTGGTTTCTGCTGTTTATGCCAAATGTTTGTATTTGGAACGTCGGCAACTCTGGACGGGTCTTTTATCTTTCAACAATATTGACTTGTTGTGGGTCATAGTTGGTGATTTTAACATTATTTGAGACGATAGTGAGAGGCGGGTAGGGAATCCGAGATTGCCTTGTGCAATGGAGGATTTCTGCAATTTTATTGATGCTGGGGGTTTGATTGAGGTTCATTTCAGTGGCAATAAGTTCTCTTGGTGCAATGGGCAGGGTGGGATGGCACGTAGTTGGGCTCATTTGGATAGTTCACTCTAAATGCTTGGACCTTTTTCCATCTGGATCACTCACTCATTTAGGCCGGAGGTCATCAGATCATGCTCCCATGATTCTTGGCCTATATGAGATTTTCCTTAGGTATGGTCCGAGCTCTTTCAAATTCCAACAGATGTGGACCTCTCATGAGGATTTTTGGAGGTGTGTTTCAAATTCTTGGCAGGAGGAAATAAGTGGTTCGGGTCTTTGGAAGCTTGCCTATAAAATAAAAAGACTTAAAGTTGTTCTTCAGAGTTGGAAAAAGAGGTTTTAGGGTGGACAGGTGAGCATATTAAAAGGTTGGAGGCAAGAGTAGGGAAGGAGAAGCAAGGCTTCAGGAAGGTTTTTCGAAGGAGGTCGAGAATGATGTCTTGGCGTCTAAAATTGAGTTATCTTCTTGGTTAAAAAGGGAGGAGACCCGCATTGCTCAACAAGTCAAGCAAACTTTGATCAATCATGGAGAGGTAAATTCTTCCTCTTCTTCTTCTTCTTCTTCTTCTTCTTCTTCTTCTTCTTCTTCTTCTTCTTCTTCTTCTTCTTCTTCTTTTATTTTTTTATTTTTTTTTTCTGCATTGCAGGCTAGGAGGCACAATACAGTGCTTGATATGCACCTTAATGATGGTCAGGTTTTGTCTTCTCCGGAGGAGATCCATGATGTGGCAGCTGGTTATTTTGAGAATTTCTTTCAAGCGAGATCACGAAGCAATCTTCCCAACCTTTCGAATTTAGTGCAGGTTGAGGTTTTAGAAGCTGAAAATTAGGATCTTTGCAGGTGTCCTTTGAGCAGGAGATCAATGCCACTTTATTCTCTATTCCAGTGGATAGTAGCCCAGGTCCAGATGGACTTGGCTTGGGTTTTTTTGGACATTGGTTGGAGCTGGTCAAGAAGGATTTGATGGAGGCTGTTCGTGAGTTCTTTCGAGGTTCTCCCCTTCCCAGGTTTTATACCTCTTCATTCATAGTATTAACCCCCAAAGTATTAAATCCTTCTTCCTTGATAAGTTTAGGCCGATCAGCCTTTGTTCTGTGATTTATAAAATTTTCTCTAAGCTTATGGTTGGTCAATTGACATCGATTTTGAGTCGTGTTATCTCCTTGAAAATTGAAACAATGTGCTTTTCTTCTTGGGAGAAGTATATTTGACAATATAAGCCTTACTCAAGAGTTGGTTCATGATATCAACAAGTTAGTTAGAAGTGAGAATATTATGATGAAGATAGACATAACTAAGGCTTATGATACCATTGATTGGGAGTTTTTATTTACTAAGAGCATTTGGTTTTTTGGATGAGGTATGCAATGTGATTTATCAATGTGTTGCTACTCCATGGTATTCGGTTGTTATGAATGAGACAACTAAAGGTTTCTTTAAGGGAGGAAGGGGTCTTCGTCAATGGGATCCACTTTCTCCTTATTTATTCATTATGGTGGAAGCGATTTTCACTTCGCTTCTGAAGAGCAGGTTTGAGACATGAGAGATTGGTTTTTTTTCTCATCCAATAGGTGGCCCTTTAATTCCGCATCTTTTGTATGCGGATGAAATGGTGATTTTTGCAAATGGAGGGAAAAGTCCGATTAAGGCAATTAAGGATACTCGTAGTCTATATGCAAGCTGGTCGGGACAGGTGGTGAATGAGATTAAGTCTTCGTTATTCTTCTTGACAAAGATCTCGGCTCATCGGCAACATGAACTCTTACGCTTAACAGGTTTTATGGAAGGTAAATTTCCAATTAAATATCTTGGGGTTCCTATTATAACTGGTCAAATGAAAGGAATTTATTTGGAAGAATTGTTGCAGCGTATTCGATAGAAAATAGAATGATGTAAGATGAAATTTTTGTCTTTAGGAGCTAGGTTGATTCTTTTACAACATGTCCTATCTAGTATGCCTGTCCATTTGTTGGCAGTAATTCAAGCTCCAAAATCTGTTTTATACTCCATGAACAGGTTGTTTAGCAATTCTTTCTGGGGCTCGGTGGATGGCAAGTCTAAGCGCAAGTGGGTGTCTTGGACATGGTTTGTAAGCCAATTGATGAGGGTGGTGTTGGTTTGTAAAGTATGTTGTCATCCAAAAGCCTTTGCACCTCAAATTTGCTTGGAAGTTGCTGACCGGTAGTAGTTTGTGGGTGAGTTTTTTTAAGGCGAAGTATGTGAGGGATCAACATAATTCTATTGTTAATCCTAGGAAAGGAACCCAGTTTTGGAAAGGGGTCATGGATTCGATTCCTGTAGTGCTCGATCACTCTAAATGGCTTGTAAAAGAAGGGCATATCTCTTTCTAGAGGGATAAGTGGTTGGAGTCATGACCACTTTGTGATCAATAGGATATTGTTGCAAGTCCAAAGTTTAGTACTAAGCAGTGTATGGTGCATGACAGTTGGGATGTTGACCTCTTAGTACAGCTTGTGGGTCGGGAGCTCACTGACAGCTTTTTGTCTACAATAGGAGGCACTAAAGAGGGCTCGAATATATTGATTTGGCTAGCTAAATCGGATGGTAAGTTTACAACTAATAGTGCTTGGAATTTGGTTCGTGTAGTAGCTCCAAAAAGACAGTGGTCAAAGTGGACATTCCATGCTGCTTTGCCAAAGAAATTTTTGGTTACTATGTGGAGAGCTCTTTCACAGAGTCTAAGTGTGGATGATTGTATAACAAGAATTGGCATTCCTTTGGTATCAAAATGTGAGTGTTGTGAGGAAGGGGCCTTTGAGTATTTAAACCATGTGCTTTATGGGGGGAGAACAACAGCTACTATATGGAAGTTGTGTTCTAACATTTTGGGTATCCCTTATGTTGTTAACAAATCATGGAGAGAGTCGGTGGAGGTGTGGTTCAGACGTACAAAGAATACTTCACATTTGGGTAATTTAATTGGTTTGATACCGGTTATCATTACATGGTATTTGTGGTGTTGGCGTTGTTCGGCTCGTATGGAAGGTCGAAGCGAGTCTATTGCTTCTTTTTGGAGATCTGTTAAGTACTGGATAAGTTCGGTGGGTATTGAGTTGAAGGTTGCCTCTAGATTAGATCAAAGGGATATTGCTGTGCTTACTATAGGTTCCGGTTAGGCCTCCTAGTCAGAAGAAATTCCTTGCAGCTACTTGGCAAAAATCGAGCTCGGGCTGGTTTGAATTGAATGCTGATGGCAGCAATATAAGGAACCCAGGAGAGTTGGGTGCAGGTGGAGTAATGAGTAATGGGAAGGGAATTTTGCAATTTACTTTTGCTGCTAGTACTGGTATGGGATCTAACAATAAAGCTGAATTGATGGCTTTAATTCAGCTTTATTGCTTGGCCTTTGTAAGTGTATGGTGCTGGGATTTAGTAATGTGGTAGTTGAGATGGACTCATTGTTGGTTATCACCTAGTTTAGGGTGGGTAGGTGCAGCTTATGGTATTTGGAGGACTTTTGGGAGGAAATACAGAGACTGATTTTGGTCCTTAATATTCAGATTCCGCATGTATTTAGGGAACCCAACGCTGTAGATGATTGCCTTGCTCGTTTGGGTGGTAGCGGCTGTAATAAAACTTAGTTCTCACTTGAAGACCTTCCAGTTAATCTTAAAGTAATTTTATGAATGGACAGATCTGCTTTGCCATACTTAAGACATGTTTAAAGTTTTGGTTTCATCAGATCACTGAGGATTTTTTTTTTCTGATTTTGCAGAGGGGTGTTATGTCATAGGGTTTATTTCTTCTTCTTTCTTCGACCAACATGATCCTGCTACAGTGGCATAACACGTTCATCTGGACTTGCATCTCTCTTTGGACATGTTCTTGAACTTCAATGCATATTATTTCCTCCTGGTCTCTTTGTCACTCAGGCAAACGCGTCTCTAAATCGGACTGTTGCGATAAGAGAGCCTCCAACTCCTATGTCCCGACTTCATCTGCTCAATTTCTTGGCTTGCGGTGTCCAAGTCTTTGGTAAGATTATTAACTTCTGAAGTCAAGGTCGTGGAGGATGAACCGACACGCTTGAAAGAATGTTCCAAACCTCTTACCAAACCAGACTTGGTCCCGAGGACCTGCGTAAATATGTCCATGTCACTAGGAGAAGATTCATCAGAGGCTAACTGCATCTTAATCATTTTTTCCTACAATTAGGAAGAAAACACACAATAAGTAACATATTAAAAGAAATACTAAGTAAACATAATATCTATTTACATGTTGGCATAATTTGTTCACACACAATGACCTCACTTACATAATTATCTTTAGTGATAGGATCAATCCACTCATCGTGCACATCTATGTGAGTAGCAACATAGACATGACTGAGGAAGAAATTTTCAGGATCATCACATTTCTAACAAAGCCACATTATTAATTTTAAAAAATCATGTTAGTACTTAAATAAAGAATAAGATAAAAATGACTGAACTTTACCATTTTTTTGGCAAGGAATTGGAATGACCTTGAATCGGCGCGATGGTGGATTGTCAAAGATGTTCTATTCTATGCATTGATAGAACTTAAGTATTGCAGGATAAATTAACAATGTTAAATATAATATATGAAACCAATATAGATGTAAATAATTTATAGGGGATAAACCTGGAATACCTAATAATCTGGGCTTGCGAAAAGATCACAATACTTTTTCTAATCGTCTAATTTCATTTTCTGAAAAGGGGACTGAGCAGCCTCTTCCAATGTCTCAAATTTCTTGAAGTGGTCATGACATCATCCCTTGTGACGCTGAAATAATGTAGTCATCAACTCATTCATAGTTTGCACTTCGTTGTTGCGGCCAAAATTTAGGTCGAATTCATCCTATGAACTGAATTGCGTCAAAAATATGAAATTAAAACATATCTAAAATATATAAACTCACTAGTACATGACTCCGAATGTGATCCTTAACCTCATTCAGAACATTTTGCTATGACTGAACATAAAATGATGCATAAGCTCAGACTAATGTTCTAACATAGGAGGAATGTGATATCGCACTATCATAGGCACCCCCAGTGAAGCTATTAGCGATATTGGACTCGATTTTCTCTTGCCTTCTAAATTTTTTAAGAGCCAGACCACGTGTTAAGCCACAACGGCGACGTGACAAGGGATCAGCTAATATATTTAAAATTATTAAAACCAGTATTAGCAAGTATTCAAATATAATTAATTATCAACAAGAATTTTCTTACTGGTAAGTATGGACTAACTGTCTGCCTCTTGTGTATCAACTTGATCAGGAGTTGAGTCCTCAACCGGTTCGGGACTTGGAGGAGGAGGCACATTTCTTCGTTGTCGTTTGGGTGGCATCCTTCAAAAGTATTAATATATTCAGCAAACTAGATTTGAAGAAATTATGAAAAATGTAAGCAACCATCACCTATGTAAATAAAAAATTTAATACTTTTATTCTTTATCTCCTGATGTATTTTCATGCTTGTTTCAGAATCTCCTTCAATATCATCTTCATAATCTCCTTCCTCATCGTCATCTTCTTCTTCGTCTTCTTCATAAACTTATTCTTCTTACACTTCTTCTCCTTGTTTTGATTCTTTCGATTTGTCAAAATTTTCAACTGAATGATCATTCAATACAGATGGATCGAGATGTTCGGGTGGGACGTCTTCTCTATATAAGGGGATCAAGGTCAACAAATAATTAATACCCTCTTCATCTTCCTGGTAGGTCTCTATAATCAAAGTGTCATCTTCATCTCCACTATAATCGTGATCCACTACCAATCCTCCATCATAAATATTCTGAGGAACAAACTTCTGTACAACTCGCCAAGTTATCTTTCTATTATCTTCATCTACCCCTTTCATTGGATCAATCAAGTAATAGAATTGGGTCGCTTGACAAGCCAATACGAACGGATCATCTTCGTACCATTTATATGCAGTATTGACACTCGTAAAGTGACTATCGCTCTGTATCAAAACCCGACCACTGCCTAGATCCCACCAATCACATTTAATAACATATGTCACATTCTCACCCAAGTATTTCAATCCGATAATGTCACGTATGACACCATAGTAGTCAATATCCTCTGTTCCATGACTTCCCTCAACCAACACTCCACAGTTTTGCTTCTTACGATTACGTTCACGGTCCATAGTATGGAACTTATAACCTCGAACCGTGCATGCAGTGTATCAAAGTGCTTTGTTTAAGGGACCGCCTAGATTCCAAGGGCCAATACACTGCATGCACGGTTTGAGGTTATTGGTTCAATACTATGGGCTGTGAACGTAATCGAAAGAAGCAAAACTGTGGAGTATTGGTCAAGGGAAGTCATGGAACAGAGGATATTGACTACTATGGTATCATATGTGACATTATCGGATTGAAATACCTAGGCGGGAATGTGACATATGTTATTAAATGTGATTGGTGGGATCTCGGGGGTTTTGATACGTAGGGATAGTCACTTTACGAGTGTCAATACTGCATGTAAATGGTACGAAGATGATCCTTTTGTATTAGCTTGTCAAGCAACCCAAGTCTATTACTTAATTGATCCAATGAAAGGGGTCGATGAAGGTAATGGAGATATAACTTGGTGAGTTGTATAGAAGTTTCTTCCTTGTTAGTGGATCACGATTATAGTGGAGATGAAGATGATATTCTGATTATAGAGGCCTACTAGGAAGATGGAGGGGTATTAATTTATTTGTTGACCTTGGTGAACTCGAACTAATCCCCTTATGTAGAGATGGCGTCCCACTCAAACATCTCGATCCATCCGTATTAAATGATCATTCAGTTGAAGAGTTTGACGAATCAAAAGAATCAAAATAAGGAGAAGAAGAGTCAGAAGAAGAAGTCGATGAAAAAGATGAAGAAGAAGATGATGATGATGAGGAGGGAGGTTATGAAGATGTTATTGAAGGAGATTCTGAAGCAAGCATGAAAATACATCTGGAGATGAAGAATAAAAGTATTAAATGTTTTATTTACATATGTGACGGTTGCTTACATTTTTCATAATTTCTTATAATCTAGTTCGTTGAAAATATTAATGCTTTACAAGAATGCCAGCAAAAAGACAACGAAGAAATGTGCCTCCTCTGCCAAGTTCTGAACCCGTTGAGGACTCTCCAACTGAGGGCTCAACTCCTGATCAAGTTGATACACAAGAGGCAGACATCCAGTCCATACCTACTAGTAAGAAAATTCTTGTTGATAATTAATTATATTTGAATACTTGGGAAGATTGGTTTTAATAATTTTAAATATATTAGTTGATGCCTTTTCATGTCGTGGTTGTGGCCTGGCACGATCTGGCTCTAGAAAAAAATAGAAGGCACGAGAAAATCAAGGTCAATATCTCTAATAACTTCATTAGGGGTGTGGATGATAGTGCGACATCGCTTTCCTTCTATGTCGGAACATTAGTCCAAGCTTATGTGTCATTTTATGCGCGGTCATGGCAAGATATTTCGAATGAGGTTAGGGATCACATTCGGAGTTGTGTACTGGTGAGTTTATATATTTTAGAGATGTTTTAATTTCATATTTTTGATGCAATTCAATTTTTAGGATGAATTCGACCTAAATTTTGGCCGTAGCGAGGAAGTGTGAACTGTGAATGAGTTGATGACAACATTATTTCGGTGTCACAAGGGATGATGTCATGACCACTTCAAGAAATTTGAGACGTTGGAAGAGGCTGCTCAGTCCCCTTTTTAGAAAATGAAGTTAAAAGATTGGAGGAAGTGTTGTGATCTTTTCGCAAGCCTGGATTATCAGGTATTCTAGATTTACCACCTATAAATTATTTACATCTATATTGGTTTCATATATTATATTTAACATTGTTAGTTTATCCTGCAGCAATTCAATTCTATCAATGCATAGAATAGAACGTCTTTGACAATCCACCATCGCGCTGGTTCAAGGTCATTCCAACGCCTTGCCAATAAAATGGTAATTAATAACTTGTTAAAATTCAATCATTTTTATCTTATTATTTATTTAAGTACTAACATGATTTTTAAAAATTAATAATGTGACTTTTTTAGAAACGTGACAATCCTAAAAATCTCTTATTCATTCATGTTTATGCTGCTACTCACATCAATGTGCACAGCGAGTAGATTAATCCTGTCACTAAAGATAATTATGTAAGTGAGGTCATTTTGTGTGAATAAATTATGCTAACATGTAAATAAATATTATGCTTACTTACTATTTCTTTTAATATGTTACTGATTGTGTGTTTTCTTTCTATTTGGAGGAAAAAAATGATTGAGATGCAGTCAGCATCTAAGGAATCTTCTCCTAGTGACATGGACATATTTATATAGGTCCTCGGGACTAAGTCTGGTCTGGTAAGAGGTTTGGGACATTCTTTCAAGCATGTTGGTTCATCCTCCACAATCTCAACTTCAGAAGTTAATAATCTTACTAAAGATTTGGATGTCGCACACTAAGGGTGAGCATCGGGTAGTCCGAATCGAGAAAACCAGACCGGACCGGTCAATTTGGACCGAACCAGACCAAACCGGACTTGGTCCGGTCCTGTCCGGTCCAATTTTTTTTGGACCGAATTCATTAGGTCCGGTCCGCGGTCCGGAGGTTTTTCGGATCGGACCGGATCGAATGTATTTTCTATATATTTTTATATATTTTTTTGATATATAATTAATTATCTATGTAATTATACTATATTATAATTAAGTGTAGGCTATAGACTATAGTTATAGTTATACAATTATACTTATACTAATATTACTAATATTTAGCTATACTATATTACTAATAGTCTAATAGTTTATATTAATACTATTATATATTTATATAGTTATACTAATGGTTATATTAGTTGTTATATTAGTTTAGTTATACTATATTATAGTGATTTAGTATAGGTATAAC